>JAQQSO010005725.1:0-11835 GCA_028658305.1 Pachyuromys duprasi
CAAATCAATACAGGAAGCAAACAGACTTGTAGTCTGCTTTGGGAGCACATAGACAATGTAAGAAGAAAGGTAAATTTGTCTTAAAATAGTTCATGAAGTCTTACAGAAGAAGAGGGAGATAGAAAGACCTGGAGGGGACAGGAACTCCACAAGTAGAACAACTGAGCCAAAAAACCTGGTTCCAGGGGGTCCTGCAGAGACTGATACTCCAAACAAGGACCATGCAAGGAGAGGACCTAAACCCCCTGTTAAGAGGAATGCCATAGGCTGCTCAGTTTCTACGGGGGTTCCCTAGTAGGGGATCTGGAACTGTCTCTGACATGAACTCAGTGGCCTGCTCTTTGATCACCTCCCCTGGGAATGCATCCTTGCCAGGCCACAGAGGAAGATGATACAGCCAGGCTTGATGAGAACTGATAGGCTAGGGTCAGATAGAAGGGGAGTAGGTCCTCTCTTATCAGGAGACTAGGGAAAGGGCATAGGGGGAGAAGAGGGATGGTGGGTGGGACTGGGAGGAGAAGAGGAGAAAGCTGCATCGGGGAGACAAAGTAAAGAAATTGTAATAAATTCCTACATAATCTCTTTGATAATTAGTAGCAATACTAACGATAATACAAATAACAGGAAGCAGAAAACCTCTGTCTTTACTTCCTTCAGTGCATTCCAGGAAAGGACTGTGAAACGATTGCCAGCCAATTATATTGTTCTCTTACTTGGAATTTTAAAAAATTATATAACTAATTAATTTCATTTTACATGTATGAATATTTTGCCTGTAGGTATATCTGTATACCCTGGTGGCTATAGAGGCTAGAATAGGGCATCAGATCTCCTGCAACTGGATATAGGTAGTTGAGAGCTGCCATGTGGGTGCTAGCTAGTGCAGCCAGTGCCTTTAACCATGGTGCCATCTCCCTAGCCCACCCCATCCACCCTGAAGCACTCTCTGATTTCTTTGAAGCACCCAGGCTTTGTTCTCCAAGCTTTATTTTATTTGTCTCTGTTTATGCATTCCATGTATGCTAACTTTATTAATGATAAAAATTAAGTTTGTATATTTTTTCTTTGTTTTGTTTTTGTTTTTTGAGACAGGATTTCTCTGTGTAATCTTGGCTGTCCTGGACTTGCTTTGTAGACCAGGCTGGCCTTGAACTTAAAGAGATCCACCTGCCTCTCCCTCCTTGAGTGCTGGGATTAAAGGCATGCACCACCATCCCAGGCTAAGTTTGTATATTTCATGGATTTCAAGATTTACTGTTTATCTTCATCATGGGAATGACCATCAATGAAAAGGTGGTCGGTTATTGCTAAAGATCTTCATTTCTGTTTTTATAATCTAGACTCACTAGCAGAAGCTACCTTTTTCGGGAAGACTAGTCTAATTAGTCTAGTTAGACTTCATCTAACTAGAATTTTTTTTTAAGTTCTAGCTTGGCAGAATGCACTCAGGCTGGGGATAAGAAAAGTCAGAGGAAAAATAGCATTTTGCCTTTAGAAATTAAAATCAATGATATGCTATTTCTCTTTTGAAAAGTGTTATCATGAAAATCATTAGGTTAGTTTCACATGAACATATGACACAATAGGAACTAAGTTCCAAGTTCTATAGGTAACTATTTTCACAAATTACATACTTTTCATGGAAATGTAAATTTCCATGTACATTTTCATGGAAATGTCTTCCATGGTATTGTGTAAAAACAGACAAGGATATTTTGTTTCTTTTCTTTATTTATTATTTATACAATATTTACCTCATATTATAGGTTGAGTGGCCATTTCCTCGTGGCTGGTTATTGAACATCTTACTTTTTCAACCCACAAGGGACACTGACTAAGTCTAACCTAGAAGTCCTAATGTTATGCAAATTTAATCATAGATTGAAAAGGTGATCACATTTTATTATTTTCAAAAATATCCGTAATTCAAAGAAATTTAACAGTCCCTAGGTTCGGTTTCCTGAACTTGATAGCCAGAATACTTAAGAATCTTCACACAATGTCCCTACTTCGTCTTTAATCTGAGGATTCTTTGAATTCTGTTTTAGAAAGTTCTCTGAGTGTTGCTGATGAAGTACTTAGAGGGATGATGAGACACGCTTCTGCTAATGCTCTCTTGACTCCCCCACGATAACACTGCCTCTGACCACTTGAGGGCTGTCCTGTGGATATGCTGGACCAGGACTCTTCCATTAGAAAGAGCAGAGGCTCATCCCAGGTAACTCATGAAATGACCACATAGCTTGCTGTTGAAAGGAAACTGGCGGCATTTTATGAAATCTAACAGTAGACCTGGTCTAAAAGGAAGTTGTTTTGAGGAAGTTGTGTCTTTGTCTTCTTATCAGGGACCTCACTAACTCCTCTTCACTTTTTTCAGAGCCTTGGAATAATTTCTGCTTGCTACTTCTTTCTCTGATATAGTCACTCTATAGCTAAATGCAATTTGTTCTTTTACCTTTTCAGCTAAAAGTATGGGTGAAGAATCTGATTGGCTCAAATGAGAGCTATTGATGTGTGATTATGCTTTGGCTCTTAAGTCAGCATACAACTTTCTTTAATTCAGAATATGTTTAAATAAATATGGCCCCTAAGGAGGCACGGTCATGTAAAAGGAAATTCAATTTGAGTATATAGCTACTAGGATTTTTTAATGGTTAGAAAAGGAATAAATTGTTCTAAAATAAATCATTCTAAATGACATTTAGGCAAGTCTAATGAAACATTAAAGTCATATAAAATTATAATGATTTTAGAATACCCGCTGTAAGTCTGAGTTTTTTGAAATATCCAATCTACTTCTGATTCCTGTGAGATATAATATGAGCTATGAAAATCATTGATCCTATCCATGAAGCAATATGTTTATTTTGACATAAATTTACAGATTATTTTTAATTTTAACTTATTTTGATGTTTCATATTATATACAAGTGTTAGTCATTTCCTCCTCCTATTATCTAGTCTCATCCACACCCCTTCTACTGAAGCCCTTATCTTCCATCAATTATTTTTCTTACTTTCTGTGAGTTTTTTTGTTTTGTTTTGTTTGTGACTGTGACTCCCTGAGTTTAAGAAGGATTGCCTGCATGAGCATGTATTGGAAGGTATTTACTGAAACATTGTCTACTTTTTAATCCTTAAACCACAAAAGGAAGTTAAATCCTTTCCCTCATCAACCATTAACTGTCAATAGTACCTTAGGGAGGGCTTGGGCCTCATGAGCACTTTCTCTTTCCATCATGAAATGTCAACCGGGCAAATCTTGGATAGATTTTATGCAGGTAGTCATAGCTGCAGTGAATTCATGAGTGAACTGGCTGTGCTATGTACAGAAGACACTGGTTCACAGCAGTCTTTCCTAACCTGTGGTTCTTACAATCTGAAGAACTAGTTTTATTACATTGGAGGAGTAACACTATCTTTCTTATGTTGCAGGAAAATTTATCTAAGACTTATGGAATTTGTAACTTATTATAACCCACCAGTGTAGTGATGTGAGTTTGTCTGACATTAAGTTCACCTCTTCTCCAGTTTAAGAATGGACTCAACAAAAAAGAAAAAAAAATTAACATTTGCTCTAGAAGCTGAAGCAAGACAACCACAGCTTCAGTTTTACTCTAGACAATCCAGTAAGATATTGTTCCAAAGAAAAGCTTAAAAATGTTATATCTATATTACATCCCTCCATTCAAGGCCAGCTCTTTAAGGAAGAGGAAACAGAAAGATTGAGTAGGAGGTGGTGAATAACCTCAAGAAAATAGTGTTTTCTTCCCACAATAGGACACTGACAAAATTCATAGGGTTTGTGACAGCATGCATAAGCCTCATAAAAGCTCAAGCCAGCCAAAATCCCAGCATAGGGAGAAGGTGAATGTTCCAAGTCTACCTGAACATTTATTGAACTGTTAGGAGAGGAAGTTTTCTTTAACAGCATCACCTCTGGTTTATCTTCCACACTCCAGGACAGGTCCTACATCCAAGAACAGACGGTTAATATCAACTGGATTTGAAGGTAGAGAAAGAGAGAAAGAGAGAGCACACAGTTGGACAGATAGGGAGGTGAGGATGGATCTGAGTGGAGTTAGGGGAGGTGGTAAATATGGTCAAACACAGTATGTGAATTTCTCAAAGAATTAAAATATTAAGTAGCTCATTCACAACAAAACTCCTGAGTTCAGAGAGAAGATCTGCGAATCTGAGACAGGCATTCCGGCGCATATCTGTAATCTTAAGTACTCAGTAGGCTGGAGCAACAGAGGACAGTGAATTCAAAGCTAGTCTGAGCTCAGTAGGAGGATTCTGTCTGAAGAAAATAAAGGGACCAAGGGCTGGGTGTATAGTTCAGTGGTAGAGCTCTTGCTTAGAATGTGCAATTCCTGAGATTGACCTAGTACCTTATAAAATATCTCTAGGAGTCTATAAAATTGATTTTTGGATGAAAATATCTTCCTACTGTGACAGGAGACATAGAAAAATTTATATTTAGTGGATGGATCTGTGTCTATTTCCTTTATTTCTATACTATCACTATACATGGATATATTTTATGAACAGGGTAAAATTTCAATCTTTATAAAGTTTAGGCTGTATCAGTTTGGTTAATGCGATTTTCAGATTAAATTACATTGTTTTTCCTTTTTAAACTTCTATTTATTTGTGTATTCATTTATTCACTTTGTTTCCCCTGCAGCCCCCTACCTCTTCTCCTCACAGTCCCATCCACCCTCCCTCTTCTTCCCCTTCTCCCCTTTCCCTAGTCCCCTGATAGGGGAGGACTTCCTCCCCTTCTATCTGATCCTAGATTATCAGGTCTCATCAATGCTGGCTGTATCATCTTCCTCTGTGTCCTGGCAAGGCAGCAGCTCGCCCTGCCCCCCCCCCCCAGGGGAGGTGATCAAAGGGCAGACCACTGAGTTCATGTCAGAGTTAACTCCATATCTCCTACTAGGGAACCCACTTAGAAACTGAGAAGCCCATGGGATTCCTCTTAATAGGGGTCTAGGTCCTCTCCATGCATGGACCTTGGTTGGAGTATAGGTCTCTGCAAGACCTCCTGGGCCCAGGTTTTTTGGCTCTTTTCTCCTTGTGGAGCTCCTGTCCACTTCAGGTTTTTCTATCTCCCTCTTCTTTCATAAGGTTTCTGGAACTCTGACCAAAGTTTAACAGTGAGTCTCAGTATCTACTTCAATACCCTGGTGGGTAGAGTCTTTCAGAGGTCCTCTGTGGAAGGCTCCTTTCCTTTTCACTGTTTTCTCCTACTTCTGATGTCTCTATCTTGTTTGCCCTCTGAATGTGAGTTAAGCCTCTTCCCTAGGATCCTGCTTGTTGGTTTAGCTTCTTTAGGGCTATAGATTTTAATACATTTACTTTATATTATATGACTAATACCAGCTTATAAGTGAGTATATGCCATATGTGTCTTTCTGCTTCTGTGTTACCTCACTCAGGATGATCTTTTTTAGTTCCCACCATTTGCTTGCAAATTTTATCATTTCCTTGTTTTTAACTGCTGAGTAGTATTCCATTGTGTAAATGTACCACACTTTCTGCATCCATTTCTCCACTGAGGGACATTTAGGTTGTTTCCAGATTCTGGCTATTACACACAAAGCTGCTATGAACATAGTTAAGCAAATATCCTTAATGAATGGTTTGGTACCTTTTGGGTATGTGCCTAGAAGCTGTATAGCTGGTTCTTGAGGTAGCACTATAACAAATTTTCTGAGAAAGCGCCAGATTGATTTCCAATGAGATTGTACAAGGTAACATTTCCCCCACCAAAGAAAGAGGATTCCCCCTTCTCCACAACATTTCCAGCAGGCATCCTACCTTGAGTTATTGACCTTAGCCATTTCGATGGGTGTGAGGTGAAATCTCAGGGTCATTTTGATTTGCATTTCCTGAATGATTAAGGACCTCAAGCATTTTTTAAGTGTTTCTCTGCCATTAGACATTCCTCTGCTGAGAATTTTCAGTTTAACTCTGTTCACCATTTTTAAATTGGATTGCTTGATTTGTTGGTGTTTAATTTCTTGAGTTCTTTAGATATTCCTCATATTAGTCCTCTGTCTGATGTAGGGCTGGTGAAGATCTTTTCCCAGTCTGTAGGCTGTCATTTTGTTCTGATGACAGTGTCCTTTGCTTTACAGAAGCTTTTCAGTTTCATGAGGTCCCATTTATTAATTGTTGATCTTAGTGCCTGTGCTGTTGGTGCTCTGTTCAGGAAGTTGTCTCCTGTGCCAATGAGATCATGGCTCTTCCGTACTTTTTCTTCTAAGAGGTTTAGTGTGTTTGGTTTTATGTTGAGGTCTTTGATCCACTTGGACTTTATTTTTGTTCAGGCTATTAAGTATGGGTTTATTTGCATCTTTCTGCATGTATACATCGAGTTAAAGCAGCACCATTTCTTGAAGATAGTATCCTTTTTTTTTTTCATTATATGGTTTTGGCTTCTTTGCTAAAAATTAGGTATTCTTGATGTGTGGGTCTATTTCTGAGTCTTCTATTCAATTCCATTGATGCACCACTCTGTTTCTATGCCAGTACCATGCAGGTTTTTTCCATTTTTTTATTTATTTGTATATCAATCACAGGTTAGGTATTTTGCATCCCAGGCATAGCCTCCTCCCTCATTCCCTCCCTCCTTCCCACTCCCTCCCTCATCTCCCTCCTCCCCACCCCTCCAAGTCCACCAACAGGGGAGGACCTCCTCCCCTTCCATCCAACCCCAGCTCAACCATGCAGTTTTTATTACTGTTTTATTACAGTTTTATTACTGTTGCTCTATAGTACAGTTCAGTGATAAGGATACCTCCAGAAGATCTTTTATTGTACAGGATATTTTTAGCTATTCTGGGGTTTTTGTTTTTCCATATGAAATTTAGAATTATTCTTTCAAGGTCTGTAAAATTTGTGTTGATAATTTGATGGGAATTGTTTTGAATCTGTAGATTGCTTTTGGTAGGATGGCCATTTTCACTATGTTAATCCTACCCATCCATGAACATGGGAGATCTTTCCATCTTCTGATATCTTCTTCATTTTTTTTTCAGAGACTTGAAGATTTTTTGTTTGTTTGTTGTTTGTTTTTCTTTCTTTCTCAGAGGTCTTTCACTTGCTTGGTCAGAGTCACACAAAAGTACTTCAAGTTATCTATGGTTATTATGAAGGGTGTTGTTTTCCTAATTTCCTTCTCAGCCTGTTTGTCTTTTGTATACAGGAGAGCTTCAGATTATTTTGAGTTGTTTTATATTCAGCCTTTTTGCTGAAGGTGTTTATCACCTGTAGGAGTTCTCTGGCAGAATTTCTGAGCTCATTTATGTATACTATCATATCTTCTGTGAATAGTAACGCTTTGACTCCTTCTTGTCCAATTTGTATTCTTTTTATCTCCTTTGGTTGTCTTATTGTACTAGCTAGAACTTCTAGTATTATATTGAATAGATACAGAGAATGTGGGTAGCATTGTCTTGTCTCTGATTTTGGTAGAATTGCTTTAAATTCTCACCATTTAATTTGATATTGGCTGTTGTCTTGCTGTATATTGCTTTTATTATGTTCAGGTATGTACCCCTAATCTCTTAAAGACTTTTATCATGACGGGTGGTGGACTTTGTCAAATGCTTTTTTGGCATCTAAGGAGATGATCATGGTGATTTTTTTTCCTTTAGTTTGTTTATATGGTGGGTGATGTTGATGGATTTTCATATTTTCAGCCATCTATGCATCTCTTGTTACCTACTTGGTCATGGTGGATGATGTTATCAATGTGTTCTTGAATTTGGTTTGTATTTTATTGAGTATTTTTATACCAATGTTCATAAGAGAAATTGGTCTGAAACTTTCTTTCTTTGTTGAGTTTTTGGGTGGCTTAAGCATCTGGGTGACTGTGGCCTCATTAAATGAATTTGGCAATATTTCTTCTGTTTTTATTATGTGGTATAATTTGAGGAGTACCGGTATTAGCTCTTCTTTGAAAATCTGATATACAGATGGTCTGTATTAAAACCATGTGGTTCTGAGTGTTTTTTTTTCTTTTTTGGTGGAGGGGGTCTTTTAATGACTGCTTAGATTTCTTATGGTTATAGGTCTATTTATATTGTATATCTATTCTTGAGTTAACTGTTAGAGGGATCTGTTGGGGAATTTATCCATTTCTTTTACATTTTTCTATTTTGGGAAGTATGGGTTTTTGAAGCATGATTCTTTGGATTTACTCGGTGACTGTTGTTAAGTTCCCTTTTTCATTTCTGTGTTTGTTAATTTGGGTACTCTCTTTCTGCCTTTAGTTTGGCTAAGGGCTTATTTATCATGTTAATTTTCTCAAGGAACCAACTCTTTGCTTTGTTAATTCTTTTTATTATTCTCTTAGTTTCAATTTTATTGATTTCAGCACTGAGTTTGGTTATTTATTCCTCTTGAGTATGTTTGCTTCTTTTCATTCTAGATCTTTCAGGTTTGTTATTAAGTCACTAGTATGAGATCTCACTAATTTCCTTGTAAAGACACTTAGTTCTATGTACTTTCTTCTTAGAGCTACTTTCATTGTGTCCTATGAGTTTGGGTGTGTTGTACATTCATTTTAATTGAATCCTGGAAGTCTTTTGTTTCTTTATTTCTTCCTTGACCCAGTATTTGGAGTAGAGAGTTGTTTGGTTTTCATGAGTTTCTAGACTTTCTGTTGTTTCTGATGTTGTTGAATTCCAGTTTTAATCTGTGGTGGACTGAGAAGATATAGGAGTTTCATTTTTCTTGTATATGCTGAGACTTGCTTTATGAGTGTGTGGTCAACTTTTGAGAAGATTCTGTGAGATGCTGGGAAGAAGGTATATTCTCTCGTGTTTGGATGAAATATTCTGTAGATATCTGTTAGGTCCATTTGAGTCATAACATCTATTAGTTCTATCATTTCTCTGTTTCTGTTGGAATGAACTGTCCATCGGTGAGAATGGTATGGTGAAGTCTACCACTATTAATGTGTGAGGTTCGTTGTGTGATTTAAACTTTGTAATGTTCTTTTAATGAATGTAGATGCCCTTGCACTTAGGGCATATGTGTTCAGAATTGAGACAGCATCATGGTGAATTTTTCCTTTGATGAGTATGATATGTTCTTCTCTATCCTCTTTGATCAATTTTGCTTAAATATCTATTTTGTTAGGTGTTAGAGTTGCTACACCAGTTTGCTTCTTGGGTCCATTTGCTTGGAAAGATCTTTTTCCAGACCTTCACTCGTTGATAATGTCTAATTTTCATACTGATGTATATTCTTGTAAGCAACATAATGATGGATCCTGTTTTCAAATCCATTTTGTTAGTCGGTGTCTTTCTATTAGGGAATTGAGTCCATTGATATTGAGAGTATCAATGACCAATGATTGTCAATTTTTGATATTTTGATGTTGTTAGGAGTTGTGTATGTGCATGTACATGTGTCCGTGTGTGTATGTGTGAGAATGGTAGCATGTGTGCGTGTGTGTATGTGTGAGAATGGTAGCATGTGTGCATATGTGTGTGTGCTAGTGTATTTCGCTTCTTTGGGGTATGCTGGTGTGGATTTATTTCTTGTTTACTTGGGTGTAGTTAACCTATTTGTGTTAGAGTTTTTCTTCTAGTATCTTCTGTAGGGCTGACTTTTTGGATACATATTAGTTAATTTGGTTTTGTCACAGAATACTTTGTATTCTTTTTCTGTGGTGATTGAAAGTTTTTCTGGGTATACTAGTCTATGTTGTCATCTGGGTCTTTTCCAGTCTTCAGGACATCTGACCAATATCTTCTGGCTTTCAGAATCTTTGTTGAGAGGTTGAGTATCATTTTAATACGTCTGTCTTTACATGTTACTTGGCCTTTCTCCCTTGCAGCTTTTAATATTCTTTCTTTGTTCTGTACATTTAGTGTTTCAATTATTATATGGTGGTAGTGGGGTGGATGCTCTTTTCTTGTCAACCTATTTGGTGTTCTGTAAGCTTCTTCTTCATTTATAGCTATCCCTCTCTTTAAGTTAGAGAATTCTATGATTTTGTTGAAGATATTTTCTGGGCAATTGAGCTGATAGTCTTCTCCTTATTCTATTCCTATTATATTTAGGATTGTTCTTTTCATAGTGTCCAAAATAAAACAAAATATTAAAAAAGAGTAAATAGTGGTTGATGCAGAAATTCATAACTGGTCAAATTGATTGTGAATACTCAGAAATAGATGCAGCATATATTTCAGCCTTTCCTTATGATGGATTTAGGGAACATCAAAAAAATGTTGGCAAGATAAGCTGGAGGATAGGAAGGAGAAGTGTGAAATGTTTTTTTTCTGGACATGACTGTTACGCACGTCAACTCACCAGAGCTAAGGTTTCCTACACAATGCCTGTACAAGATCGACTCACTGAAAATTCAAGCATAGTAGTGAGGATATGGAGTAAAGGAAACATTCATCCATTTTTGCTGGTAGGCATGCAGACTTGTAAAGTTACATGGAACTCGGGAAGGTGGGAATCTATCTACCTCAAGATCTAGATATACCACTCTTAGACATATCCTCAAAAAATACTTCTTTCTACCACAAGACACTTGCCCAAACATGTTCATTGCTTCTCTATTCATAATAGTAAAAAAATTAGAAATTACCTAAATGTTCCTCAATGGGTGAATAGATAAAGAAAATGTGATGAGTTTACACAATGAGATATCACTCAGACATTAAAAAATTAAAATCTTGAAACTCACAGGAAAATGAATAGAAATGGAACAAACCATCCTTCACGATGTAAGCCAGACAAGAAAGACAAATATGATATATATTTACTTATATGTGGATATTAGCTATTAAGTCAATGATAACTAAGCTACAATGCATAAAACCAGAGGCAAGATATAAACACAAACTCTTGGGGGAGGGATACGTAGATGTCCCTAAGAATAGGAAATAGAATGGAAACTTATGGGTGGATTGGAGGGGATGGAATGAGAACATCAAATCAGGAGAGATTGGACAAGGGAGGAAATAAGGAGAAAGACAGCTAATATTAAGTACCATCATTTAATATGAAGGGTAGCATGGGAACTTAATAAAATAAAAGATTCCTAAAATATACATATATACATATATGAAGGTGATGCAAATGAAATTGCCAAATGAGATCTAAGTTGTATCAGTTTGGTTAATGCAATTTTCAGGTTAAATTACATTTAACAAAGAAATATATTCCCTTGTTAGTACTTTTAAGTAAGGAATAAAAGTAACAGTTCCCAGGTTTCTGACTATCTACTTTTTACTCAGACCCAAAGCCATGATCATTCTGTTCTTTTCTATAATGTTTAATGGATAAGAAAACCAGAGGCTAAGTGGAACATTGATTTAGAATAGAGGATTCATCTGTCCCTTCTTCATTCTTTCATTGTCACTACTTCTATGGTATTCTTACCTACACTATGTGATGTGATTGTGAGTGTCTCACTGTCTCACTCTCTTTGTATTGCACTTTTAGGCTTTTGCAACTGTATATGCTTTGGGGTTCAATCAGAGGCCAGCAATTTTATTTCATTAAATGTATTCATGGTCAAGCACAGCTATTTGTTTCACATTTCTGAATGTCTCACAAGATTCTTTTCTTTTTCTTTTTCTTTTTTTTAATTAATAAATTTATTTTTATATCAATCACAGGTTAGGTACTTTGCATCCCAGGCATAGCCTCCTCCCTCATTCCCTCCCACCCTCCCACTCCCTCCCTCATCTCCCTCCTCCCTGCCCCCTCCAAGTCCACCAACAGGGGAGGACCTCCTCCCCTTCCATCCAAACCCAGCTCATCCTGTCTCCTCAGGGCTGGCTGCAATGCCCT
>JAQQSO010005726.1:0-11834 GCA_028658305.1 Pachyuromys duprasi
CTGGGTGCGTAGATTTCAGCTTGAACTTCCTATCCTATAGGTTTATATAAGTGAGTATATACCATATGTTTCTTTCTGCTTTTGGGATACCTCATTCAGTATGATCGTTTCCAGGTCCCACCATTTGCCTGCGAATTTCATATCATACCATTTTTGAGATGAAAAAAAAAATGGTGACAGAGGTAGGAACTAGGAAAGGAGATTAGAGGAGAGGAGAGAAGAAAAATAAGACTAAGGAGAAAATTTCCTTTCCTTACCTTTTATCACATTTTTCTGCACCACTGTAAGTATAAAGTGATAGTGCATGCCATGGGTATGAATTGCGTTCTTGTAGAAAAAAAAAAAAACACATTCTTTTCCATGGGTCTAGCTAAATAATAGTTTGCAGGTGTTAGCTAATTGGATAAACGCCATAATCACTTGCTCTTTAAAGTGTGAGGTCTGTTTGGAACTGTTTGAAATATGTAAGCTGGGCTTGCTTTAGCTCTCTGATGCAGGGTGTCTGGACGTCATAATATCCTTTGATTCTAAGGCTTTGGGGTGGGGGACAGGAAGTTAGCTGACTTTCTCAGGACAACTGCAAATAACAGGCAGAACCGAGACATGACACTACATATTTGTCTTTTTATTTTTCTTAATCCATTCAGAGTACAGGGAAGAAAGAGTGGGTCATGTTTCAAATCAGTTTGTTTCTCAATATGCCTGAGTTCAGTGTGAAAAGAAAGTAAATTGGTGAGGCAAGACCCAAAGTAAGCTTCAGGATATCATGTTATTCTTCAAAATCTTTTTGGAAATAGCTTAAGATTATTGAGAATCTATGTTTTGGTACACTGGACTATACTTAATTTTGTAAGTCATTTTCTGCTCATGCATTCTCTTCTAAACATAAAGATTTTGAAGAGCAAAATGACTAGTTTATATCTTTATGTAATATTGCCTAAAGTGAATTAAAATGTTATGCTTGTTTAAGTAATTATATAGAACATAAAAGTATTTTAAAACCAGTTACATGCCTTTATATCATTGTGGGCAGGCATGTGTGTGTTTGTATGCATGTGTGTGTGTGTATGTGTGTGTGTGTGTGCATGCATGCATGTACGTGTGTGGGTCTGTGTACAGACAAACAAGAAATCTTTATACTAGATGAGTAATGTTTTTATTTACATCAGATGCTTCAAATTATACATTCATTGCATTTGGTACATACACTTAGCAAATACAGTTCCTCAATTGTTTCCATAAATAAAACCTCACTCTGTAAAAGTCAGGGCAAAAGAAACTCTCTGCAAAGAATACTGCAGAGGAGTGTTTTACAAAACTATGACGCAAATCTCACAAATTCATTGATAAAAAATTCTAAAATTGCTAGAACCAGGAAATTCTGGAATATATATTTTGTCGTTTATTATAAAGTCATCTTAGTTATTAGAGTAATTGTAGAGGAATATCGTGTATAAGTCCCACTCAATTATTTACTGAGTAAAATCAGTGAGCCAGGTGAAGCTTCTTTAATTGTGGAGGGAAAAAGCATGCTTATTTCAACCATGTACTGTTTGCCTCAGTTAACACAAGCACATGTGATACGGAACAGGTGGTGACATCAAAGTGAAACACTCTTTCTCCTACGGTTATTATATTTATGTGTCTGTTTATTGGGAGAGGAACAGCTGACCTGATAAGATTTTTTTAAAAGGTGAATGAAGTTTTAAGAGAACATTTCTGAAAAAGTACTGTGATTTTTTTTTCATGTTACATTGATATTGATGTAATATCAAAGAAATAATTTTATTTTAAGCTTAACACATCTCTGGGGTGTAGTAATGAAGGAAACAGCAGGAGTTTTTATAAAACTTTGTATATATGAAACCATGATTAAAAATCCTACTTAATGAATACCTTTCCAATGCTGGCGTTTGCTGTATAATGAATTAACTAAGATAAATTCATTTCTCACAAATAATCATGGATTTTCCATTCCATAACCAAAGAATTTGCGTATCATATTTTGCTTAAATTGTTCTCATAACAGTGCTGCATGACGTATTCTTAGATAAGAGCACTGAAGATCAAAATTATTTATTTACATTTGCAGAGCAGGTGTGTAGTGAAGCTATGATCACAGTTCATTTGAACTTTCAAATCTGTGCCAAAAAAATCAAACCATATAATGAAAGAAAAAATCACACACAAATCAACAGAGGTGATTCTGTGTAACTTTCTATAAGTCTCCATGTGAGTATTTGGCTTTAATGTATAAGGTTTAGCATGCAATATACAAGTAAACATTTTTCATCTAAGTCCCTAGTTTATTGATACAGAACTTCCCTAAAATGAGCATACACATGAAATCCAAACAGATATAAAAATGTTCTTATTTTTATAAGTAGGCCCTTTCTTTACTGGAGGGTATTTTGACTTTTTTATATTTTTTGATATTTAAATATTTATTTAGTTATGTTACACAAAATGGCATTCAAAATTGGTTATGGGTTTCATTAAAAATGCAGGATGATCCAGCATTATAGGGAGAATGGGTGACTGACCAGGCAGTAAACTGTCTCTGTCATCACTTACTTTTGGAAGCTGCTTGTCTGAACTTTCTAAAGTATTAATTTTATTCCTTTCAAGACTTTGATGGGGTTGAAGACTAGACAGTTTCATTTTTACTTTTAGGCTTTAAAACATTTAAGAAACTGTTTTAAGGTCTAGAAATATGTCATTTTATGTTGATAAATACAAAATGTAATAGAGAATGATTTAGGTACAAAACTTTAGACTCACCTAGATAGGATAGATAGAGTATTTTCTTCAAGGTTGGCAAATACAAACGAGCTGAACATTTTGGGAGGGAGGGGAGGCTCAAGATAGAGTTTCTCTGTGTAGCTTTGGCTGTACTAAACTTACTTTGTCGAACAGGATGGCCTCAAACTCACAGAGATCTGCCTGCCTCTGCCTGCCACAGTGCTGGGATTGCACTGAGCCTGGCTGAGCTTAACAACTTGAATGTCACATTTACATGTAGCTTTCCTGATTCTTTCACGACTGTTCCTACTGTATGCAGTTTACTATAAATAAATAAAAGCCATATGGAGAAAACCTAGTCACAAGCTTGTACTGATACCCTTGCTGACCTCTGCCTTTGAGTCTAAAACTGTAACAAAGAACAAACCAGATCTCATGGAGCATCCATGCTGCTAAAGGCCAACTCAGAGATTTAAAATAAATGGCATTCTAAGGGAAAAACTAACTTTATAAATTTGAAGGAGAAAAGTATTTTCTTTTTTTGAAATCCTTTTAGTTTGATTATACTTCTCACTACTATAGAAAACATATACCCGAAACAACGGGAAAGAGGTCCATCTTGGCATACAGTTTTTGGGGCGCATTCTGTCATGACAGGATGGTCTGCTGCTGGTGGCAAACGCTTGGATACAGAAGATAGCCCTTTTGGGCTCCATATTGCTCATAACTAGGAAACTTCACGAGGAACATTCTTGTAGATTTCTGGGTTTCCATTGCATTGCGTTTCTTCATTGGCTCTCAAATGCACTCCCCACTTTAATTGTCTCTCTGAGTATTCTCTCCCTGTAAACACCAGCAGGGCTCCCAGCATGGGGACTGGTACATCAGCCCAGCCTCAAAACCTTGTATCTATAATACATCCTGCCTGAAATATGTGCTGGGGTGATGTTAGAACACAGTTTGTGGGAGTGGCCAGCTGATGACTGGTCCAACTTGAAGCCCACACGAAGAGAGGAAGCCTAGGACTGACAGTAGAGGGATGGCCAGGAACCGGAGACTGGGCACCCCACAACCCAGAATAGAACAAAACACAACAGGCAAAACAAAACGTGGTTTTCCTCTCTGATAACAATTAGTAAAATTTAAAAAGAAACAAAATGTGCCAAAACATTTCA
Source organism: Pachyuromys duprasi (assembly GCA_028658305.1). Lineage (NCBI taxonomy): Eukaryota > Metazoa > Chordata > Mammalia > Rodentia > Muridae > Pachyuromys > Pachyuromys duprasi. The sequence continues at coordinate 3,918 of JAQQSO010005726.1, forward strand.
GTCTTCTTGGAACAGAATCTCACCACCCAGTATACTAAAAGTCAGAATTTGAATAAACCATCTTATACACAGATGTACACTCCACAAAGAAATATTCCTTAATCCCAAAAGTTCTTACTCACATCTTGCCTATCAACATAAATGTGATGGATGAATAGCTCTAGGATCCTTCACTGTTTCTTTGGAGAAATAAATATTTTTTTATTCTTTTTGTGATTGTCTATCCTATCATGAGTTCTTTCTACCATGTATATAGCATACAATTATAAAATATTGCCTATTCATGATCTACTCATCTAAAATATTACCATTTTCATTGTCCTGGTTTAAGATCTACCTTTTCGGTGATGACAGTAATTCTTTTTAAAATTATTATCATTTATTACAATTTATTTAATTTGTATCCCAGCTGTGGCCTCCTGTCTCCTCTCCTCCCAAATCCACCTTCCCTCCATCTTCTTCCCCTATGGCCCTCCCATAGACTGGCTGCATTTTCTTCTTCTGTGGCCTGGCTAGGCTGCACCCCATCCCCAGAGGGAGGTGATCAGACAGCTTACCACTGAGTTCATGCCAGGGAAAACCCCTGCTCCTCTTACTGGCGACCCCACTTGGAGACTGAGTTTATGCAGGATATAGAAAGACCTGGAGGGGACAGGTTCTCCAAAAGGAGACCAACAAATCCAAAAAAGCTGGGCCGTGGTGGCCCTGCAGAGACTGATAACCCAGCCAAGGACAATGCATAGAGAGGACCTAAAACCCCGGCTCAGATGTAGCCCATAGATGACAGTAATTTTTATAAGAAAATTTTTTTCTTTATGTGACATTAATTGCAAATGATTAGTCACTTTGTATCTAAATTCTATTTTTATTTCCTCATTAACATTAAAAGGAAACCTTAAAGTGTACAAAAAACAAGTGATAATATGTTTAAGAAATATTTTGAATGATGCTGTCCATGTTTTATTCCAACACTTTTATTGTTTGTAATTTCAAATTGAGGAATTTGGTCCACTTGGACCTGACTTTGTACAGGGTGATAGATATGCATCTAATTTCAGTGTTATGTATGAAGACATCCAGTTTTCCCATCAGCATTCATTAAAGATGATGTATTATTTCTGATTTGTGTCTTTTACCTCTTTGTCAAATGTTAAATGGTTGTAGCTATGAGTGCTCATGTTGTGACTTCTATTTTTTCAGTTGGCATACAGGTCTGTTTACATGAAATTATCTATTGATTTTATTAATATAGTTTTAATATATCCAGACATCTGAAACAGCAATCCCTGTTATATATTCATATGTATTTACTATTGGGGTCTCATCTGTTCCATATGAATTTTAGGATATATATTTTTTTCCATTATTGTGAAGTAGGCTGTGGGTATTTTGATTGGAATTGCTTCAAATTTATAAATTGTTTTGATAGGATGATCATTTTTATAATATTAATTCTACTAATCTATAAGCTGATGATATGAAGTGGGAAAACGAATGTTAAGGAATGGGCTTCATATAGGGAAGGAGGTCAATACAGAAGAATTAGAAGAAAGGCAACATACACCAAGATTGTTTGATCAAGTCTTAAAGAACCACATAACTTTATGTTTACCTAAAGTGTACATAATACATATAAGTGTACATGTACAAATATATAAGGGAAGTTAAGTGACTTTGAAAATGTTCTGCACAAGAACCATAGACTAACAAAGCCATGGTATCAGACACACACAAAATAATCTCTTTTTCAAAGGGTTAGCTAAAGTAGTTCAAATGACTCCCAAAACAATATAGATTATTATATCATTATTTATCGGTTTTATTTTCATTTATATGTATCATTTGCTTTTTTTAGGGGCTTTACTAATATTTGGATTCAATGATTATTTTAAAGATTTTTTTAAAACTTTAATCACAGGTCATTCACTTGTACCCTATCTTTAGCCCCCTCCCTCATTCCCTCCAAATCCCACCCTCCCTTATCTCCTCCCTGCCCCCTTCTGAGTCCACTGATAGGGGAGGTCCTCCTCCCCTTCCATCTGACCCTAGCTTATTTGCCTATTTTTTTCTTTACTTTAACTATAGTGACTTACATTATAAGTTACATTTACAAACGTATTGAATGATAAAGAGCTGGCAAACTTTATAGAAGAAATAGCACAACAAAGTTAAGAAAAGTCTGAAAATTCAGCTCTCTGCTTAAGTTTCCATTTGGTCTAATAATTACTAACTTTGGGTAATGATCATATTAATTTTTCATTTTAATTAAATGGAAAAATAACACCTCTCATTTAGGTTCATATATGGAATTAATACAAAAAGTAAAAGAGCAATATCAGAGTGATAATAGTCAATCAATAAATGTTTTATTATTAATTTTATTAAAGAAGTAGTTAAGCGATAAAGGAAAATAGTAAAAATAAACCAACTGTAATTAACTAGTGAATGCTTTTAAGAATTCCAGGAAATATAAAATATGTGAAAATTGGAAAGTGGTATATAGGGGTTTTACTAATTACCTTGGCAAGAAAAAAATAAAAAAGCAGAATCAGTGATCTATAAAACCTGCTACAAGGTAGCCTAAAGGAGATCTTTAGAAAGAGAAAATCAGCACAAAATTAAGAAGCACAGAATTACAGAAGCAACTGGGGGAAAACTATTGTGAGAAGTTTTGAATCGGTGTTCAGTTTTTCCTTTCAAAAACATCATTATGAAAGTTCTAAATATATTCTGCAATATAATACTGCACAGTCTAAAGGAAAAAATAAATGGGTGAGGACAGACTGAGAAAGAACGGACTGAGAAAGGATTTCTGCTTTTTTAAGGTCACAATCTATTGCTTTACATAAACAAATTTCATGTCAATTAGTAATATAAACAACGTATTTCATGTTCTATTGTGAAAATTACATGGTGTGAGTTGCAAATAAATTAAGGTAGTTTAATGTTTATCCTTAAAATTTTTACTCCTCTTCAAATGATGTAAGTTGCATGAGAAAGAAAACCGGAAGAAAGCATTAATTTTTGCGCTTGAGAGAGAAGGAATTGATAAGGAAAAGCAGTTAATATATTTCATAATGTAAAATAGCATAGTGTGTTGTCTACAGTGCTATCACAATTGCTCTTAGGCAAGCTATGCTGTCAGTGAGGTTTGCCACAGTGTTGACATTACTGTCTGAGAAGAGGTTCATTTTCTTAAAGGCAAAAGTAAAAATCTTACTCTGAGTGTATAGCATTGTTTCTTAATCAGGCATCTATGTGTGTTGATACAGAGGAGTAAGGAGCTGATCTGGGGTATCCTGTATTCTGTGAATCCTGGAATATTCTTTCCCCGAGAGATGACATTTTTGATACAGTTCAACATAGTGATGATCTCATTTTTAGATTATTTTTTTCAATGTGTCTTGTTTATAAAGTACTAATTATACTATTCGTTCAAAGAAATATCAATTTTTTACCTATTGTAATGAACTCACAAGTCAAAAGAGCAGACAGCCAGATAATTTTAACCAGGTAACCACTGAAATAAACACTTGGTTAGTCCCCAGTTCTACACGCCTCAGTGAACTTCTCTACAATTACAGTGGCCATTCTGAAGCTATGGGGCTTCAGCTCTAGAGTTTTCCACTTTAATTATCAATTATGCTTTTTTTTATTGAAAACATATACAAGCCTCATCGTGGATTTTCCCCCCATTTCTCAGATAAACCTCTCCAATTTTTGGCCTTCTCACTTGCTCTAGATAAAAGCTGTCACATTAAAACAACAGCAGCAGCAACAACAACAAATAAAACCAAACCAGAATGTTTTTTTTTTCATGAAAATAAATAGCAAAAAAGTACAAGAAACAAAGAAACACACACACACACCATCAAAACACAAAATCAGATAAAATGGATATATATAAAATTACACAAACAAAATTCCAAATATTAAAAAGTATCAACACAAAACAATATGAGACAAGACTCTACGAAGACACCATTGGGTTCATTCTGTGTTGGCTACCTACTGCTGGCCTAGGTTCTACCATGAAGTACAGCTTATATACCCATTGAGACTTCACTGGAGAGAACTGAGTTTTCCTTTGTGAGAAGTTGTTAGTCAGGGAGAGCTCCTTGTCTAAGAATAGGAGATCATATCACCTCCTCCTCTCAGCGCTTGAACCTGTCCAGGTTCCTTACAGTTCCTTCAAAGGCTTCCATAGTCTCTGTGAGTTCATAGGTGTGTTAGTCCGTTCTATGAGGTCTTGTTTCCTTTGTGTCTTTTCTACCTATTGGCTCTTACATTCTTTCTGCTTCTTTGTCTGCAGAGTTTCCTGATAGTAGTGGTTTGATGAAGATAACCCATTTAGGAGCGACTGCTTCAGGGTCTCTCACTATCTACACATAGTCTAGTGGTAGATCTATGTGTTTGTTCCTATCTGCTGCAATATGGGAACTCTCTAATGGTGGCTGAGAAGGACGAGAATTATGGCAATGTTATTAGAGGTCATTTTATTGGTATTCTCCTTTAGGAGAACAAGAGTATTTGGTTTCCCCTACATCTATACCATACTGGACTCTTGTTTTTGGTCATGTGAGCATTGTCAGCCATGATTTCCAGTTATTGGAATGGGTCTTAAATCGAATCAGAGACTGGTTGGTTACTTCCGCGACATTTGTGGCAATATCCACTATCACACCGTTCAAGGAGGTCTCCAGTGTAGATCACATATATTCTAGCTGTGTTAGTAGTACCCTTCTTCCTCTGGTAGTATGAAAGTACCTTCTAGTATAAGTATACTACTCAACAAGGCTGAAGACTCTAGTTATGAATCATCTCAACTTCTCTGTATTTAATGAGCTATGTGGGTGTTGTCTTCAGCAATAGAGTCACACAGTAAGTTGTGGAGAGCTTTTAATGTGCATATACCCTACATATCCCCCAAACAATAATAATAATAATAGGAGGAAGAAGAAGAGGAAGAAGAGAAGAAGAAGAAGAAGAAGAAGAAGAAGAAGAAGAAGAAGAAGAAGAAGAAGAAGAAATCTGATGGAAAAGAAATAAAAGAAAATAAACCAGATTGCATTTTGATCATCTTTCAGGATGCATGGGCTCTTTTGTCTGTATCGCCATTCTTTTTTATATATTACTTTTTATTTTTATATTAATCACAGGTTATTTACTTTGTATTCCAGCCATAGCCCCCTCCCTCACTTCCTCCTAATCCCATCCTCCCTCCCTTATCTCCTCCCTGCCCCTTTCCAAGTACACTGCTAGGGGAAGAACTCCTCCCCTTCTATCTGACCCTAGCTTATCAGGTATTTTCAGGAATGGCTGCCATGTCCTCCTCTGTGGCCTGGCAAGCTTCTTCCCTCAGGGCAGGAAGAGGTAAGGGAGCCAGTCATTGAGTTTATGTCAGAAATATTTCCTGTTCCCCTTACTATGAAAACACACTTGGTTACTGAGCTACCTTGGGCTACATCCCAGTAGGGGTTCTAAGTTATATCCATATATGGTACTTGGTTGGAGAAAGAGTCTCATAGAGAACCCTTGTTACCTGATATATTTTGTCCTTGTGGAGCTACTGTCCTCTCCTGGTCATATTAACTCCCCCTTTTATTGTATGATTCCTTGCACTCTACCAAAGGTTTGGTTATGATTCTCAGTATCTGCTTTGATACACTGTTAGGTAGAGTCTTTCAGAGGCCCTCTATGGTAGGCTCCTGTTCTGTTACTTGTTTTCTCCTACTTCCCATGTCCATCCTATTTATCTTTCTACATGAGGACTGATCATCTTACTCCCGGTCCGCTTTCTTATTTATCTTCTTTAGGTGCACATATTTTAGTATGTTTATCCTCTTATAGGTCTATACAAGTGAGTATATACAGTGTGTCTCTCTGTTCCTGGGATACCTCACTCAGGATGATCTTTTCTAAATCCCACCATTTGCCTACAAATTTCATGATTTCCTTGTTTGTAATTGCAGAGTAGTATTCCATTGTGTAAAAATACCACAATTTCTATATCCATTCCTAAGTTGAGGAGCATTTGGGTTGTTTGCAGGTTCTGGCTATTACAAATAAAGTTGCTACAAACATGGATGAGCAAATATCCTTGTTGTGTATTGCCGTTCTTCTCAGCACCTAACACTAATCTTTTTCAGTCTTCTTTCTGAATTTTATGCTGTATCTGCACTTATGTGCTGGGAATTGGTTTTGTGCTCTATGTTTTAAAAGTCGAATTCTGTGAGATCTCGTTGTAGTCTGGTCTTGGACAATGTAATGTTCATTGATCAATTTTTTTTTTGTAGACATTGCTCTCCAATATCTCTGATTGGCTAATAAAGAAGTTAAAGAGCCAATAAATGGGCGAAGGAGACAGAAAGGCTAGAATTGCAATTGAGTGAGGAGTCTCAGGTGGGGCCCATGAGGTAGAGAAGCAAGAGAACAAAGAAGAAGAGAAAGGATGTGGACATGAGGACTGACCCAATGGAGCAGAAGCAAATCAGGCAAGACTAGAATGGCAAATAACTTGCGACCTGTGGCTGGGAAGTAGCCACACTAGCATAGAGGGTTGGAATAGATAATATCTGCACTGCTGTAGTGTCTTAATTTTTTTAAATAAACCGATAGGCCTCTCTCTCCTTTATTTGGGAGTTAAAACAGATTAGAATAACAAACCTTTTCAGGTGTGTGTATAAGAAGTTCTGTCTTTTGTTGCTCTCACAGGAATGGAGAACAAGGAGAAGAGTGTTAGTTCTGAGGAATAGAATTAGAAGGGCATAGTGGGAATTTAATTAAATTTTTACTTTCCTTTATCTGTATTGTTTCATTTGTTAACTCAGTATGTGTATATGCTTTTTTAATAAAAAATCTTATTAGTAAGTTAATATGCTTCTGGGAATTTTTAAAAAAATAGGAAAAGAAAACATGTATAGATGGGCCTTCCAAGTCTAAAGCATTTCTAATGAAAAGAGAACTGTTGTTCAGCTGCAGTACGCTTGCTTACTCTATCCAAGGACCTGGCTTGGATCCACAGCTCTGTGTAATAACAAAGGCTTTGAAGTTTAAACAAATTAAGAAACTATTGGCTTGGTTTAGTAAAATGAAAACAACAAGGGGAGAATTCACATAGGTTACAATAAAAAGAGGAAAGTTTGAAATGGGTTTGGTTGTCAAAGCCCAAAGCACAGGCAAACAGATGAAGTAGAACAGGTACAGCTTTAATCTGTATAAGGTTAGCTGAGTGGATTTTAAAGTTGTTGTCAGCTGGGCCCCATCTAGCCTTGATTTTGTTGCTCTGAGAGTAGCTTCTCTTTCAACTCAAGGTCAACGTCAATGCAGTCTTAAAACATCAACAGGACTAAATTTGATTCTGTAGGAGCCTCAGGCTATTGCTTGTATTTTCTCTCGTTCTGTGGCTATATCTGTCCCCAAATGCCCGTTCATATAATCATTTCCATCATATATTAATAATAGAACTTACAAGGTTAGACAAAATCTTCTCAAAAAAAAAGCACTGTGAGAAAAGGAATTCTAAATTTATTCTGTAAACTGAAATAGTCAAAGTCTTTCAATCAATGGTTAATATATACATTTCACAGCAATTTAGGCCTATTACTTTTGCAAGATCAATTGAATGTTAGTGATTAAACTCTTGTTTAATGGAAAGATTATGTACTAAGCCCCATAATATGCAATATAACTCTGCAATTGCACTAAACATGGATGAATGAATACCATGTTTGGAAGAATTAAAATAAGATTTGTAAGTATCTGACTAACTAACACACAATAAATGTAAAGATTCTCATTAAGGGGGATGGAAATATAGCTCAAAGATTAAGAGCGCCTATGGTTTTTACTGAGACCCAGGGTATTGTCACTAGCAAACACAGGGAGTTAACACTTATCAATCATTCCAGTTTCAAG
>JAQQSO010005727.1:0-11834 GCA_028658305.1 Pachyuromys duprasi
AATTGAGCAGGGCACAGGGGTCTTATATGAGACAGTTTCTCCAACCAAGGACCATGTATGGATATGCCCTAGAACCCAAGCTCAGAAGTGGCCCATGGTAGCTCAGTGTCCAACTGAAGACCCTAGTAAGGGGAAAAGGGAATGTTTCAGTCATGAACTCGATGGCTGGCTCTTTGACTCTCCCCCATACACGCCAGGGAGTAACAGCCTGGCTAGATACCAGGGGAGGACATTGTAGCCAGCCCTGAGAAGAAAAGATGAACTGGGGTCAGATGGAAGGGGAGGAGATCCTCCCCTGTAGGTGGACTTGGAGTGGGTGGGGAAGAGATGAGGGAGGGATGGGGAGAGTGGGAGGGAAAAAGAGAGGGGGCTACGCAGGCGATGCAAAGTACCTAACCTCTGATTGATATAAAAATAAATTTAAAAAAATGAAAAAAAAAACAAGGAAATCATGAAATTTACAGGCAAATGGTGGGAACTAGAAAAGATCATCCAGAAGCAAAAAAGACACAAACGGTATATACTTACTCACACAGACATTTAATACAGGATAAAACTACTAAAATCTATACACCTAAAGAAACTAATCAAAAGGGAGGACTCTGGCTAAAATGCTCAATCCCCATCCAGAAAGGCAAAGAGGATGGACATCAGAAAAAGATAAAAACAGGGAACAAGTAAGGAGCATGCCACAGAGGGCCTCTGAAAGGCTCTGCCCTGCAGACTATCAAAGCAGATGTTGAGACTTATGGCCAAACTTTGGGCAGAGTGCAGTGAATCTTATAAAAGAAATGGGAAATAGTAAGATCTGGAGAGGACAGGAACTCCACATGGAGAGCAACAGAACCAAAAAAATCTGAGCACAGGGGGCTTTCCTGAGACTGATACTCCAGCCAAGTAGCATGCATGGAAATAACCTAGAACCCCTGCACAGATGTAACCCGTGGCAGCTCAGTCTCCAAATGGGCTCCCTAATAAAGGCACCGGGTGCTGTCTCTGACATGAACTGATTGGCCTGCTCTTTGATTACCTCCCCCTGAGGGAGGGCGGGGAGAACAGCCTTACTAGGCCACAGAGGAACACAATGCAGCCAGTCCTGATGAGACCTCATAAACTAGGATCAGAAGGAAGGTGAGGAGGACCTCCCCTATCAGTGGACTTGTGGAGGGACACGGGTGGAGAAGGGGGAGGGAGGGTGGATTTGGGAGCAGAGGAAGGAGGGAGCAACTGGGAGGAATACTGTACTTAATAAAATAAAAATGAAAAATGAAAAAAAAAGAACTTAATACTGTGCCTAGAAAGGAGTGAGCACATAACATAGGTTGCTTGCCAGTGATTTTAAATAAAAATAGTGAAAGCTTGTGTCTCTTTCCACACTGGTTCTCCGAAAGAAATGGCTTCCCCAGTGACAAATTTATATGTGTCTGAATGTTTTACGAATGTTGCCCCAATAAGAACAGAGTAGCTTGTGTTAAGACAGTTCTTCTATATCTTTTTGACTGAGAATCCCTGACCACACAGGTAGTAAGTGGTTGGGGAGAAAAAAGATCTTGCAATTTAAGATAAGATGCTTAAACATTGTCCAGTTTATAGAATTGCAAGGACCCAGGGACATTGCAATTTTTGTCATTCTTAAAGAGGAAGTGCATTAGACATGAAATGAGGAGAACTCGCAAGCTAAAGTGGATTTTTCGTCTTCAAGTGATGTGTCCTATGCTGTGGGCAATGGCAGAAAATGGTAACAAAATTTTGAGAAAACATGCTGCACTGTACCTCCCATGTCCTGTAATAGTTCCTGAACTGGTCTGAGACTTTATTTATAGGGGTTAAAAATTTACTCTGATGAAAATCATTCTCTCTGATAATGTTATTTTACTGTTACATGATCTACTTTGAAGCCTCCTGGGAAATCTGCACCACATTTGACTTCTTTCCATGTCGTCCTGTGAGCTATTAAAGGGCTAATTTGCTTCATAAGATTCACCAATATGAGGGGCAGTTGGCTCAGGTTAGGAATAGAATTTCACCACTGGATGGTCAGATATTTTATGATTAAGACAGAAGAGTAATCCAAACATAGCAGCCAATGAAAATTGTCTCCAGATACCTGTAATCACTGCTCTTCGGTTTCTAATGGAAGTGGTCTCACTTAGCCTTGATCAGGCAGCTATAATTTATCCTAACACCAATAATGTGCTTTGCTCTGAAAGATGAGACAATGAGAATCTCTCTCTCTCTCTCTTCCTTCTCTCACTTTGCAAGCATTTCATTGTATGTGTCTCCAGGTCCCAGTTTTTAAAGTTTTATTTATGGAGCAAAATAAAGAAATTGTATTGAGATAGGCCATTAAAACAGCGTTATGAGAAAACTAAAATCCTAATTTCTAAGGAATTTGACTCAAGCTTAGCTGTCAGACAGGGATTCTCAGCTCCTGATTTGTTATTAGCCACACAGCTCTGAACTCCTTAATAAATTTATTCAAACCTTTGTGAGCTTCTCTATCAAATGAATATTCTCAGTGTTTTCATAGAGAAAAATTGAAAAATTTGAATGAGTAGCACTGCAAATATGGAAAACCACCGGTGAATTCCTCAGGAAAATGCTGCTGTCAGTAGTCTATAGTTGAACTGAATAGACATGAGGATAGGTGGAATGTTAATTAAAGTAGAGTTTATTTAAATATAATGACATCTTTGGGATCTGAACATTTGCTTTCTAACTCGTTAGGCCATTATTTAAAAATTAGCATTAACAATAGTGGGCCAAATCTTGACTCCATTCTAACCATAGAACCATAAGAGATTTTTGTATTAAGGAATAGTAGCGAAAGTGCTTGTATATGTGTTGTGTATGCATCTGTGCCTATATAAGGTAGGAAAGTTCTTGACCAAATGATATTGCTCCAAAGCAGAGGTTGTCTAGTCAAAAATCTTAATCTCTTTTTCTCTCTCTCACCACCCCCAAATACCCATATAAATTTCAGCATACTGAAATTACACAAATTTTGGGGGACTTTAGAAGAATAGTGTAACTTTGGGCAGACTCTAGTTCTATGAAATAAAATAATGACCTCTCAATGTGCTTCTCAGCTATTCCACTATTTAATGTAGCTGATCATAGAGAAAACAAGAAAAGTATACAGAAAACATTTTTAATACTTTTGAAAGAAAATTGTATGGACTCTTTTATGGGGACTCTAAGGGAGCACGAGAGGCTGGCAGCTGTTAAACAGTTGTTCCTTCCCTGGATAGGTATAAAGCAGTAAAAACACTGATCCTAGATTCCATTTAAAGGTGGCAATCAGTGTCACAAAATTAGCCTTAGCCTTGTTAGTATTAGTCTAAAAAGGAGGACAGGAAACAACTTGAAGTGTTTTACCCTTAAACCAAGATGGAATCATTGAGACAAGCCAGCAGTTGATAAAATTAAATATACCTTGAACAATAACTCCCCGGATACCCCTAACAACTACCAGAGAAGAGAAAGGGGAAAAGGTGAGAAACAAGCAAAACCTGGAATAATGCATTTGCAAAGAAAAGTCATACAATCGTCTGAGCGTGTACTTCATTAGTGCAGCCTCAGCCTGTGGTGGGGACTAGACAGTTGTCCAGAGATGGTTATGGGAAGAATTGCCTTTGAAGTTTCCAAAGAAGCTACAAGGAAAATTATAATGTCAGTGTCTACCCAACTCTGAGTACTAAGAAGTTGAGGAGAATAAATAGATTAATGTCATTTTAGAGGTGTTCACGCTCTCCATTCAGCTGCATAATGCAATTATTTTGTAGTTCAGGATTCTTTAATTCTGTTTGAAGAACTTAAGAGGTTAAAGGCTGGAAATGATAAATGCATTATTAATGTCGCCTCATAGAAACATCCAGGAAAAAAGAAGACTAATAGGTTTTTTATTCACTTTTACCCCCCTGGTAAATTAACCTACAGGACCTGTGAGAAATGTATAAATTAGACATTATTAGAGAAAGCAATCATGAGCCAAAAGCTATCATCTGAATGTTGGGTTCATTAGTGAGACTCATGCATATAGCTTCAGTTTGGGGCATTTGTTTTTAGTCCAAACTTTGTGCATCTAGACGAAAGATGTGATCCAAGCAAAAGGAAATCAAAATGTATTCACACAAGGAAAGGCACAGTCTTCAGTGTGGGCTTATACAGTCTCCACAGTTCTAAGTGACAGTCACAGGCGGCAGATTGCACATATAACAGGCTAGGGAATCTCACAGACCAGGATTTAAATATCACCTCTACCAACTAATAATTGTGTGGCCCCAGCAATCTGGTGGTGTATATCAAACAGGTGCAGTCATTCAGTATTTCCATATGAATTAACAGAGAGCATGAATGCAAAGTTAAGCATGGGCTCTGAAATCTGTATGTGTCCAATGTGTTAAAGCTTATCAGCGTTCTTATTGAAACTGGAATAAAAAATGACTATCTGAAAGTTCAACAGCTTCTACAACTCAACAGCAACAGCAGTCTACTTGAAATATTATTATCTGAAGAAAATGTCTAAATGTTTTGTAAACATGTGAAAAATGATCAACCTCTTTTGCCACTTGGAAGATACAAGTCAAAATCACAATGCTGACACTTTCACATCCTTTAGTAGAGGCATGAGATACAGCAAAATCTGAAATATTGCATACTCCTGTTGGAACACAAAATGATGTGTCTATTGGAGAAGCAGTTTGGCAGTGCTTTTAATAAGAAGTGTCCAGAAAATATAAGAATCCATCATACAATTTGATTATGAAAAGACATTATAAAAAAGAAGGTAGGTTAATAGTTAGTCCTAGGAATGTGGAAACTAAAGTAAAGGGAGTGATTGTGATGAACAAAACATTTTCTAAAATTAGTGCATTTAGTTTCAAGAGTGTGAATAAACTAAAAACTAGTGAAAGATGTACTTCATCTAAATGCACTGCATTACGTAAATCATAACACAGTAAGTAGTTCATGTAAACAAACAAAATGAGCAGAGCACTAGTGAACTATGACACAGTATCAAATGTTTGAATATATGTGTAATTGCAATAAGATTAGGAAGATAATGAGACAGAAAAAATAGAAGTTTCTCCAATTCAGTAAAAATTAACTTCTCCATGCAAAAGTTCAGTGTCTCTAAGCAGCTTATATAGAAACAGAACAAAACATAGTGACATTGCATAATGAAACAAAGTAAGGAAAGACATCTTAAAATGGGCAAAGAAGAAAGACAGAGAAGACAGAGAGGGAAGACATGAAGAAGATCTATGCAATAGTGATTGTTCATCAGAAAAAAAATAAATCAAGAAATGATTAACCAGGATATTTAAATTGTTGTTAAAGAAACTGTCAACACAGATTACAGCATTTGCAAAGTGTACTTCAGAAATGAGGGATCAAACAACCAGGAGCTGAGAATGCTGGTTCCCAGATGACCTGCTTCACACTGATTGAGAAGCTCTAAACAATGATTGAAAATGCTGGCAACAGAGCTCCTGGGTTTTTCTGTTTCTCTTTTTAAGGACATACTGAAAATGGTAATATGTGGATAAACACAACATTAACTTTCATTGCTTTCTTTAATTTTTTGAAGGACAATTGATTACACAAACAAGTGGTAAGAGCATTTTGAACAATGTGTAACATAGGCATGCATAAATATTGAACAACCAAAGCACAGACTATAAGGTGATAAATTTTAATGTCAGAAAATTTTGTTATTTCATATAAAGTAATAAAATGTTAATTATTCATAAACTTGAAAGAATAAAATATGTCTATTTTTTTAGAGCAACCACAGAGAAACAGAGTGTAAAATCAATAGGGCAATTAAGAACAATAGAAAAAAATTGATGCCAGATACCGTGGCACACATTTGGAATACCATTCCTTGTGAGGGGAAAAGAGGAAGAAGTTCAGTTACCCTGAGAGAATGATGTACTGTGCCCAAACTGTGTCACAAGATTTAAATAATAATAAAGAATTGATTAGTGCCTGGTAGAAAGAAATGGAGAAACAGAGCACAAAGCAGAAACCATGTTAAAAGTTATCCTCCATAAATAATTATACTAAATACAAATGAAGTAATAATATCAATTAAAAGGCAGAGACTGTGAGAGTAGATGTGCTACAAACTAGTTTTATGCTGTTTTCAGGAGGTAGCCTTTAAAAGGCTAAGTAGAATAAAAGGGTGAGTGGAAAGGCATGAGAAAGAATGGTGGTTATGAGCCCTGGATAGGCTGTGTAAATACCAACTAGATGTGAGGACAGGGAATATGGTTAGAGCTGGAAATGTGTGAAAACCTTTTGTTGTTCTATTTCTCTTATTATCACCACATTAAAATTTTCCATAATTTAAAATAATGAATGTCTATTGAGAACATTCCTCATGGATTAATGAGATGGCTCGGTGGGCAAAGTGTTTGCCATATAGGCAGGAGGGTCAGAATCCAGACTCCAGTACTCACATAATGCTGGATGGGCATGACAGCCTGCCTGTAATCCTAGGACTTCCAACAGAAAAACAAGAGATCTCCAGAGCAATCTAGGGAACTAGATTAGGTAAATTGTTGGGATCTAAGTTCAAGAGAGACCCTGCCTCAACATACAAGGTGGAGAGTGATTAAGGAAGATGTCTGAGATCTGGTTTACACACACACACACACACACACACACACATACAGGATTTTCATACACATGTGAAAATATGAGAAAAAACTGTAGTATTCTATTCCTACTATAAGGTACACTGTATGAAACTCTTCATGGTATAGGGGCTTATGCCTGAGAGTAAGCTGCATTAGGGACCTCCCTCAGACTCTTTCAGGTAGAGGTGCATCTCAGCATGATAGGAATTTTTACCATTTTTTTTTTACAATTTATTCACTTTTTATCCCAATTGTAGCCCCTGCCCTTGTCTCCTCCCAGTTGCAACCTCCCTCCCTCTTCTCCCATATCTAGTTCCCCTAGTTCACTGAAAGGGGGAATCCTCCTCCCCTGCCATCTGACCCTAGCTTATCATGTCTCATTAAGACAGCCTAGATCCTTTCATCCTCCATGGCCTGGCAAGGCCACACTACCAGGGGAAAGTGATCAAAGAGTAGACAATCCAGTTCATGACAGAGGCAGTCCCTGCTCCTCTTACTAGGGAACCCATCACATGATCATCTCCTTAAATGCTGAAAAAACATTTGATAAAATCCAACAGCCATTCATGTTTAAAGTCTTGGAGATATCATGATACAAGGCACATACCTATGGCCAACATAAAACTACATAAAACTAAATGGAGAGAAACTTGAATCAATTCCACTGAAATCAGGGACAAGACAAGGCTGCCCACTCTCTCCATTTCTCTTCAACATAGTTCTTGACATCCTAGCTAGAGAAATAAGACAAGTAAAGGAGATCAAGGGGATTCAAATCAGAGAAGAAGTCAAAATATCACTATTCACAGATGGTATGATATAAAATATAAGTTATCCAAAACTTCTACCAGGGAACTCCTTCAGCTGATAAACACCTTTAGCAAAGTGACTAGATACAAAATTAACTCAAAAAAAATCAGTACCATCCTTTATGCAAAAGCCAAATAGGCTGAGAAAGAAATTAGAGAAACAACACCCTTTACAATGGCCACAAAAACCATATCACACAAATCAATGACTATAAGTTACAGTTCTCTCTAACCAAGCATGTGAAAGAGTCTATGAAAACAATGTCAAGTCTCTGAAGAAAGAAATTGAAGAAGATATCAGAAGATGGAAAAATTTCCCATGCTCATGGCTCAGAAGGATTAACATACTGAAAATGGTCATCCTACCAAAAGCAATCTGCAGACTCAATGCAATTCTCATCAAAATACCAACACAATTTTTTACAGGTCTTGAAAGAAAAATTATCAACTTCAGATAAGATAGTTTTATATACTCCATAATTATTTCATTTTTAAACACTCAAGAATTTGTAATAGATATTGAAGTAGATCTTGTGAATACAGACATGTTTGTGTACTATTACGTTCAGATAGCATCTAATATATATAATAAGATTATATCAGAGTAAAATATGCTTTGCACTGAAGTTACAGTCCCAGTTTGAGAAGGTTTTCCTTGGGCTATTGAGAAAATAAAAGGTCCCCTGAATCGGTATAGATAATAATTCTGATTTTGAGGTGGAAATGTTTGGGTCCAAATTAAGCTGTGTTTTGAGTTTTATGTAGTGTACTAACTTGGTACTCTTATTGACTGCTACCACCAATCAATGTCATATTTAACCACACCAGTGATATTTTCATTTCTATTTCATTATGTCTATACTTCCCCTCCTTCTCTATTCTCATCATAATTCTTCAGGACTACCAAGCGTGAGCCCACTGTCACTAAAAGTGGTAATGTCCACATCTCCATTCAATTGGTCTCCAGATGTAAGTGCTTACAAATCTTGGCTCCAACGTTTTCTGCAGACTCTATAGCTTATTAAGTAAGCCAGAATAGCTGAAGGATTAACTAATCAAGGGAACATTCTTCTACTCATGATTTATATAATTTAATGGGAAAAAGACCCAAGCTTTCTTACTCTTTGGAATGATAACTTAGAAGACCATCTTTTAGAATTCTAGAAGACCATGTCTAGAATTATCCTAAACGAATGATCCTTTATTTCCTTCAGTAGTAGAACTTTGGAGCAATCTCATTAAACTGGGGAACAATTTGTTTTTTATTATCTTCCTTTGTTCTCAAATTGGCCTGCTTTCTCTGCCACCTGTATTTCCTGAATCACCTGCCCTATTGACTACACCAGGGCTGGTGAGATGGCTTAGCATATAAAAGCACTTGCCACCAATCTGGACACTCAAGTTGAATCTCTGGGTTCCACACAGTAAAGAGATGCCCTCTTGCTATCTCATGCTAAAATCCATATATTGATAATTTTACACAAATCAATGACTATACGTTTCATTTCTTTTTAAAGACGTGTATTTCGACTGCAAATGACTGTCATCCAGTATCACCAATGTTTGACGAAAACCAGATTTATTTACTCCTGTTCCCAGGAAGTTAAAGAGCTTCACACAGCATCACATACAGCTAGATTCAACCATTCAATGTTGCCTGTTACTCATCTCTTGATTCTGAAGACCTCTTTGTCAGTTCTATTTCTAGCAACCACGAAGGTATACAGATTGTCTAGATTTAACTATGTCCTAAGTGGATAGCATCTGCAGAGGACAAATTATCTGTTCTCAACATATTTCAGTGAAAATTTGATCTGTAAGGTGAAAGCTTAGGTACAACATTGACTCAGGAAAGATGATTTTTAACTTTGAGCCATGTTTGGGTCACACTTTGTGTCCTAATAAAGCAAACACTTTAATAGTGTAGGACCCACACATATCAAATGAGCTGAAAATGAAGAAAAAGAGCCATCACCTCTGAAGAAAAGAGAACAAAGCCAGGAAATTAGAAAAAGACATGCTCTGAAAACATATGTCCTCCTAAA
Organism: Pachyuromys duprasi; assembly: GCA_028658305.1. NCBI lineage: Eukaryota > Metazoa > Chordata > Mammalia > Rodentia > Muridae > Pachyuromys > Pachyuromys duprasi. The sequence goes on from JAQQSO010005727.1 coordinate 9,502, forward strand.
ACTAATGTAAAGTTGAGATAAAACAACCATTCAAGCTTTCAGAACAGGAAAAGGCTTTGTGCTCAATCAGCCATCTCTATCTTTATGGTCATTATACAGAAAGGAGCTTAATTTTATCACTTATCACACTCATAAAGAAAGGCAGGCCTCAGAGGTTTTCTGGAGATATTTTAATGAAAACTTTCATGACTTGTTTTCTTTCTTTTAAATCTCTACAACCTGGACCCTCCGCTTCCCATCATCAGATTTTATTGTTTATTGTTTGTTTGTTTTGTTTTTTACTAATGTATTTGTTGTACATCCATATGAAAAATAAACATATATATAATCTCAGAATGCAGGGTCACTCTTGTTTACAATGGATCTACATGCTCAGGAGTGTGTCACTGTGATCAAATTAATTTTAGAAGTTGCTGCTCCTGTTATTGTCAGCAATGTGAAGCTGGGCCACTTAGGAAGTTAATTCCGAATAATCAAAGGATGTATGATTGGGGTTAATTTTATGTGAATCGATATTTTCTTCATAACTGAAAATAGAGGTACAGTGAAACAGCTGAAAGAACGGGTGAATGTACAGTTTCTCAGTGCAAGTATTAAAGAACACAATGTCTTTGTTCTTCTCCAGCCTCCAAGCACAATTACTCAACATTGGTACCTTGGATTCAGTTGCCCACTAGCTTTGCAAGGAGAAAAGATAGAACATTGTATTCTGACTTTTTCTTTAAAAATCAAGCTTCATCAAGTAAATGTTTAATTTTCATTACATGAAGGAAGCATAATCATCTCGGAAAATTCAAGCAATCATCTACAGCAAACAAGAAAGGATGGTGTGATTTGTGGTTTTTGAGAATGCATTTGCTATTTTCTTGTACTGTGAGGAGATTAATTTCATTCTGGCACAGCAAGTTCCATTGATGAAATCATTTAGTCTTATGTTCAATGGGAAGAAGGGAAACAGTGAAATACAGTGGGGGGCACAAAAGATGGAAAATTTCCTCACCGGTGTCTCCTTGACTCTGACTTCAGTGACATACCATTCTGACCTGTATTACTCAGGTTTACAAACCTTTTCCCTTAGAGCTTCATGAGAACCATAAAGTGATTTCAGAGAGGGGGCCGACAAAATAAACATACACGCATCTCATTGTAACTATTAAAATATAAATAATGAAATACTAGCTTCTATGGGGGTAAACTATATTCCATTCCAAAAAGGCCTACTCCTTACCTGTGGATGCATTTTGATATAGGGTCTTTCAAGAAATAGTTCTGCTAAAATAAGATGACTGTGTGTGTGCCCTCTTATGACTAGACGTTTGTATGCAAAGAGTGGCTCCAGCAGTATATGCACATACAGGAAATGAACATTTGAGGACACAGGAAGAAGATGGCCAACTACAAACAAAATACAGAAACTTCAGAAGAAATAAGACCTGATACTTTGATCATAGATTTCTAGACTTCAGAAATGTGAGAAAATGTTTAGCTGAAGCGACAACTGTGCTAAGAGAGGGATCAAACTACCATAGTTGCTACTGATTACTTATCTTTCCTAGGATCTAGTCATGCTAGTAAATGCTGTTATAAAAACAACTAAAATAGGAAGTGATCTAAGATGGCTGGCACGAGAGAACACTGTCTGAGGAGTAGGAGAGCAGAAACAACGCAGCGACCAGGAGACTGAACTCTGGGACCTAAAACACCAGCATTGTGAGTGCCAGGTGAGCGGAACTCCTATGGTGAGAAAATCAACTGGGAAAACCCTAAGGACACCCAGTTATTACCTGGAGAAATTTCCCTGTGACCAGCAGTACACAGCTCTGATCTGGACCAGCAGCCACGCTGGGTGCCCATTATAGACTGAATCACACAGTCTCGCAGGCAGTCTCAGAAGGAACCGGGGTGCCGTTTTCGCTGAACTGCACCCTGGGAGCTCGCACTGCACCCGGGTTCTGCTTCGAGCCGTGGGTGTGCTGCAGGCTCGGACCGATAATCAGTCAGTTTGTGACTCCACCTGCGGATCTGGGAGGAACCCGAGTTCTACCTCAACCCACGGGTGTGCTGTGGACACGAACCAATCACCAGAACCACCACAGACTGAGTGGATTGGGGAACCATTTGACCAGTCCACACACTGCGGGGGCACAAGCTGAACGCTTCCACCAGCAAAAACTCAGTAAATGTGTAAGTCCGCCTGTGGATCTGGGAAGAACCCGAGTTCTGTCTCAACCCACGGCTGAGAGGATCCTGGGACAATCTTGACCAGACCACATACTGAGGGCGAAAGCTGCATGCATCCGCCAGCAAAAACCCCAGTTCGGGTGTCTGTCCAC
>JAQQSO010005728.1:0-10000 GCA_028658305.1 Pachyuromys duprasi
GCTGGTCACCCCTCTGGTCTGGAGTCTTTACTCCTCACTCTGTGTTAGAGTCTGAGTGTCCCAGTTTGAGATGTCAGCTGGGGGCTGTGAGCTCTGCCTTGGGCTTGCTGCTAAGGGCTCTCCCCTGGACTGTAGATTTGGCGCCCCCTTTTGGGCCAGGGGCTGTGCACCACAGTCTGAGATGATATTTGGGGCACACACAGTGGGTTCGGTTTGTTTGCAGGCGTTACCGAGCGGTGTGCATCCGCTGTATGCAGGCCTGTCTGAAATGGTGCCTGAGGCCTTCTCTGTCTGGCCCGTGGACACACAGAGACTGAGGTTTTTGCTGGCGGACGCGTGCAGTGTGCACCCACAGTGTGCAGTCTGGTCAAAATGGTCCCCCGACCCTTTCAGGCTGGGGTGGTTCCAGCGATTGGTGTGAGCCTGTCTGCCGTACACCCGTGGATTGAAGCAGAACCCGGGTCCTTCCCAGACTTGCCCGAGGACTCACACACAGACTGAGGTTTTTGCTGGCGGAAGCATGCAGTGTGCGTCCGCATTGTGCATAGTCAGTGAAAATGGTACCCGGTTCCTCCTCAGACTGCCTGGGAGACTGTGCGATCCAGTCTATAATGGCGGCTACTGGGGGCGCCCGGCACAGCTGCTCATTCAGATCAGAGCTGTGCGCTGCTGGTCACCCGGAGATTTTTTCCGGGTAATAACTGGGTGTTCCTAGGATTTTCCCACTTGATTTTCTCACCGTAGGAGTTCCGCTCACCTGGCAATCACAAATGCTTGCGTTTTCGGTCCCAGAGTTCAGTCTCCTGGTCGCTGCGTTGTTTCTGCTCTCCTACTCCTCAGACACAGTGTCCTCTCGTGGCAGCCATCTTGGATCTCTCCTCATGGTAGGGTTTTCACTGGGGTTTGAGGAAGGACTGGGAATTTCCCGTTTAAGAGTTACACAACTGGGTGACCAAGGGCAAGCCTGTTACAAAGTGATTGGCTAACTAACACAACATTGAGTGATATATCTATAGACCTCAGGAATGTTAGGTATTTTTTGTGCTATGAAATGTTCTATAAGGTCAGTGGGTTGCTCCTCACAAATTTCCCACCCTGAGATAAGATACCTTCCCATTCTTGTGGTTATCCTTAGGCTGTTCTTTGGGTAGGGAATCTTATGACCTTGTTTCTGGAATGGGTGACCTATGGACTAGTTCCTGGTGACCTTGGGGTTGTGTTGCTAGCTCCTGGTGACTTTTGGGTGGCCTTGTTTAGGCCTAGTTCTTAGTGACCTTTGGGGTTGTCAGGCCTACTTCTCTCAACAGCTGTTAAAAGTATTTCCTTGTACTTTTCTTGTGCTTATCCAATTTTGGAATCAATGTTTTATACTTTTATATCATGTTCATAAGAGAGTTGGGCCTGTAATGTCATCCATCTCCTTATACTTGTCAGTTTTGGAGTGTGAACCAAAATAAACTCATCCTTCTTAAGTTGCTTTAGTAAGATATTTCAGCAATGAGAAAAATAACTAATACACCTACAAAGGCATTTTTAAAGCTAATGTCCAACATAAAGCAAATCCACTTACATCTTTTGTTAGGGTAAAAGTATTTTAATTTACATAAATTCATATCTTAAGTCAGACTTTTACTTATGTGCCAAATAACTCAGAAAAAAAAGTAAAAGGAAGGATTTATTTTGTTGCAAGAGTTTCAGAGTTCATAGCTGGCTGGATCAATGGTTTATGCGTCTGTACAGAAGTGAAAGCATAATGGTTAAAGAGCTTGGTGAAGGACAGTTGTTCAACCCATAGCAGCCAAGAAGAACAGAGAATTTTCCTGTGCTAGTGGGCCTCTTCCTTCTTCCCTTTCATTCTATACAGATGCCCAGCCTACTGGATGGGTCTTTCTACAGTGAGGTCAGGTCTTCCTCCTTAGGTAGTCTTCTGTGGAAATGTCCTCCTAGGCAAGCAGAGAAACATTCTTCACTATTGTCCTAGGTATTTCTCAAGACTATTGAGTTGAAAAATCAAAATTAATTTACATTAAAATCAATATGGAAATTTTAGGCAAGAATTTAAAGAAATATACAATATTTGAGGTGACTTGTTGCATTTTGCTTTTTATTGAGCATTAGAGTACTACTTTTGTTGAAGTCCCTTCTGACCCTGTATTAATTGCTATTCTTTTTGCTCTAATCAAATTCCTAACAAGACATCCCTTAAAGAAGGAAGTGCTTGGGCTTACAATTCAAGGAGATACGGTCCACCGTGGCAAGGAATAAATGCCAGCAGAAGGGTGAATTGGCAGTTCAAGTTGCTTCTGCAGCAAAGAAGTAGATGGTAGACAGGAAATGGGACCAGGCTACTGAACCACAAAGTTCACCCCCACTGAGCCACTTGTTTCATCCAGGCTCTGTGTCATAAAGCTTTTACAAAGTTCCAAACTGCCACCACCAACTAGAGTGTTTGAAACATATAAGCTTGTGGAGGGCATTTTATATTCCTACACAGAGCTTAATGTGGTAACTTACTGAAGAATAAGGTATTACAGACTGGGTATTTCAACCAATCTATATGATACCCTACATTGAAACACATAAATACTCAATCTGAATACTTGCACATATAGATAAATAAAAATGCACAGGAACACATATACCAACATTCTTGGATTTTTTTCTTTTTTCAACTATTGTACATCTTTAAGAGCATGGCACATAATCATGGACAAAATGAGGGATAAAGGTGCATAGAAGGAAACAGGGTTTAGAAAGACAGATACTTCACCATCACAGGCAAGTGAGCAGTCTCTTGAGGATAACTGGTCATAGGAAGCAGCCATAAAAGAGAATAGAAAGGTTTCTCTTTATATGGCTCTCTACTTCCATCAGTTATTTACCTTTCTGTCAGAACAATAAACTCATGGTACCTGCAGCTCCCATAACTTTTCTTCAGAGTATTCCTCCTGGAATATCAAGAGCAACACTGTAATCTGAAACAGAGATAATGACATAATGGCTCTCTACAACATATGTTTGGTGTCCCTGGTAAAAGTAAAATTCGAAGACTTATAGGTTCAAACACTCTATCTTAGACAGTTAAGAAACAAAGATGCAAAGCCTGGCATAGATGTGCAAGTCCTTAATCCCTGTACTTAGGATGCAGATGCAGGCTGATTTCTATGAGTTTGAGACCAGTGACACTGGTCTCAAAGTGACACTGTATCCCAAGAAAGAAGGATGGAAGGGAGAAAGAGAAGGAGGGAGGAAGAATGGGTGGGTGGGTGGGAGGGAGGCTTAAAGCCCAGCTTCATTTCTAGCTAGATATACGGTTCTTCACCTTTTATCATATTCTTCCTTTCAATATGGCTGAAGCAATGACTGAGCAAGTTTCCTTCTTAACATTTTATGAACAATGGCTCAGTCTATTTAGTCATGGGTCTCTAAGAAACAGAACTGATATAAATAATATATTGATATATTTAATAATACACATATTAAAAGAGAATTTATTAGAGTGACTTGCATGCTGGGATCTGGCTGGTCTAACAATGACTGTCATCCCATGGACTGGCCAAGAATACAACAGTTGCTCAGTTCACAAGACTGGATGTCCCTGCAGTCCTAATTGGGTTTGGGAATCCCAGAGAATTTCTAGATTGCTACTGGTCTTGTTCAGTCTACCTTGGAGCCCTGAAGAAGTAGGTTCTAACACCAGTGAAGGAATGCCTCAGCAACAGGCAGGTAGAACTGTCCATTGAAAGTGAGGGCAAGCAAGGAAAGAGCAAAAGTTTCCTTCTTCTATGTCCTATTTTTGTGAGCTGTCACCAGAGGGCATACCCAGATTTAGGGTGGGTTTTCTCTGAATGATCCAATCAAGAAAATCCTTCACAGGTGTGCCCAGCGCGTTTTGTTTTGGTTGATTCCTGATAGAATCAGGTTGACAAGCAAGATTAGCTATCACATAGTCCTAGCTGCACATTAGGGTTGCTTTCATGGTAGCTTCTAAAAACGTTAATTGTCTTTCCAGTACAACTTGGGCTCCTTTTTGTTTTACTTGGTCATTTTCTTACACATTATACTTATATATGGGTCCAACTTTGAGCTTCTGCCATACACCTTCCAATTCTGCACACAAAAAGGTAGTGCATTTTTTAAAGGGCCAGCAAGTTCAGTGGTCCAAGGAAGATTAGAAGTATGTGAAATGTAGCCACTGGAACTTAATCACAGTACTACAGCAAAAAAAAAAAAAAAAAAGGCAGAGCCACCACCTCATTCTGATTCAGAGTTGCCCACTGAATGTTCCTCATCAGCTGAGCTTCAGCTAGCCTCCAAATCTGTGAGCTATAAGAAAATGTTGTGGGCTTTGTTAGATAGCATTGTGGCAAGAGCCAGCTGACAACTCCTGCTTGACTATAAATGCCTAGAGACCATTTTGGAACAGAAGAGAAACTTTTAATATTTACTGACTAAATGGAATGACTATCTTTAAAATAGAATGTCATAACTGGCCCACAATCCTGAGAAATCAAATCAGAATCTTTAATGAGGTTCACAATTGATTTTTTAAAAACTCTCTAGGTGAATCTAACACACTGTCAAGGAAGAGAACTGCTGTTCCATATTTTGTGGGGTTTGCTACAGGAGAGTGTATCAATAAAGCATATACATTTTAGAATCCCAACTATTCCATTTATGAAGATGTATATGTGACAACAATGTCATGCATTGTAGCAGGAGCAGAAAGCAGTCACATGGCATCCGTAGTCAGTTGCTCAGCTCACTGTCTCTCTCTCTTTCTCTTTTTTTTCAGTCCAGGGCACTAGTCCATAGAATGATACCATCCACATTTAAGGTGGTCCTCTCCATCTCAATCATCCAAATGAGAAATTTCTTTACAGACATGCTGTGAAGTGTGTGTCCTCAGTGACTCTAGATCCCATCAAGAAATCGGCATTAAGCATCAACCAGACATACAAACGCTCACTGATGTGACTAGTATCCAGCTTGTTCCTGGGGTCCTCTGTCTTTGCCTTTCAAGCGCTACAATTATAGGCAAGCTGCCACACCCATCTGTCACTAACATGAGTTATGAGTGTCTGCAGTCAAGTCTTTAGGCTTGCATGGTAAGTACTTTAGCCACTAAGCCATCTCCTTAGCACCTGACTTTTAAACTGCAATGATCTACTATTTGTTTCCATAGGCTCCAAATAATCTCTTAATACTTAATGCATTTAGTTCCTTTCTAATCACTTAATACCTAATGTATTTAGTTCCTTTCTACAAGCCTCCGTAGGCTTTCAAGTTCTAACCTTGTTCAGAGTGTCAATGTAGAACTTTCTCTTCTGGGACTTGAGGAGTCTTTTAACTCTGAGCCACTATAACAAAAACAAAACAGAACATGTGACATACTTCTAACATTTAATGGAACTGAGTAAACACTCCCATTCCAAGAGGGAAGACATCGAATTTTGCAGCTCTGACCCAGGCTTATAGAGCTCATGATGGAATGAATCACTGAGCCTCCAAAAATCTTGGGTAGACCAACCTTTCCAGCTCTGCCACCTGAAGCAGCTGGCTCTACTACACACCTGTGATTTTCCTTAATGAATGTCACATGATCTTTGGCATGTGCAACATCTGATGATGTTTGTTGCAGCTTCGGTTTCATCTTTACAGTTTCAAACAATGAGTTCACATGGCTTCCTCATGGGGAATCTTACCTTGCCTTACATTGCTTGGCCTTAAACAGACTTCTGAAAGCTTTGTATAAGCCTCTGTGAACCCTAGCTCTTGTATCTATTTTGTCTATAAAATAAGCACAACATGGACAGTGCTGGCATGTTCTTTTGACAGCTTGAGAGGAAGATTAGCCCTCCTGGACCACAATTGTATTGGATTCAGTGTACCTTTCAGGCTGATCCTGGGAAGACACTTTCCTACGGAAGTTCATATTTGAATAGGGAATCCATTTAATGGTGGTCTCAGTTGAGGCTCTTGCTTTTAAGTGAATTTAACTTTTACAAGTTGGAAACCTACATGGGTAGGGTTTTAGTCTCAGGTTACCTTTCCTATTTTCCCAGTGCACAGTAGAAGATTTATCTACAATGATGCAACTCTCTTTAACAATTAGAATTGCTTTTTAGCATTTGGCTTTACTGAAATTTTAAACTGCTGCATTAAAAACATTTTTTCATTTGCTTATGCTTATTTTCTTGCTCTCTCTGTCTCTCTGTCTCTTCCACTATAGACACACACAGATAAAAGCATTCAGCAGTAAACAGTGACATAGTCTGAATGCTAGCCTGTCTTTAGATTTCTGCTGATAAACAAGTTAGTCCACTACTTGGAATTCAGCCTTACTGAAGTTCTCAGGACATGGAACAAATGCAACCGTGTTCTTTGCCAGAAAACAATCTGAATAACTTTTAGTCCTGCTTCCAATTGAGTATTTCCCTCTGAGATTTCGTGAGCCTCATTTCTCTTTGTCTTCTGATCCTGTAAGCTTCCATCAGAATGGCCCTTTAAACTCTGATCCATTCCAGCTCTCTAACTAGAAGTTTGCCCAAAGTTCCAATCTCTTCCAGATTTCTCATATAACCCATTTCTAAAAGCCTGAGAACCGCGTGGCCAGGTTCCTCACAGCCAAGGGCCATTTCTTGGTATTAGTTTCTATCTGCCTGCCTGCCTGTCTTTTTTTTTTTTTTTCTGTTACAAAATAACCGATAAAATGCAACCTGATGGAGAGTTTTATGTAGCCCATAGTTTGAGGGTGCAAATCACTCATGGTTGGGGAGTCATAGCATCTGGAGAGGTGGGCAGCTAGTTACATTGCCTCTGTGGTTAGGGAGCAGGGAGAAATGTCTGCAAATGGCTCAGCTGATTTTTTTTCCTATTTAGTCTGGGACCACGGCCCTTGAAATGGTACCATACATATTTACGGTATGTCCTCCCATCTGTACTCTAGAAAATCCCTCACAAATATGCCCAAAGGTTTGCCTTTTAGGTGATTCTTGGTCTGTGGACAGTATTAACCATCACAGTGGTTTAGGAAATATATGAGGTAACATGGCATTTATCTTGGTATTTCAATTTGAGTATTAGCATGAAGGACTATAAAAATATGGCTCAATTTCTGCTTGTTTCATGTTTAGGTATAAAGATGTATTTTTGCTAATAACCACAACTCATTTTCCTACAGCTGCTTCAAGTTTTCTAGCTTCATCTTTGGTGAAGGAGCTTACAAGTAAATACTTTTTGATTGTACTCTTTTATTCTATTATGTGATCAGTATCTTCTGTGAGCCCACTAACACCTCCTCTTTACACTTCTTCCATTTTATATCATATTCACCACGGTCTTTGTGATAGTTGATTAGTGGTACTATCTCTGAGGCTCAAACTTTTAGCAAACAAAGTTTCTATATTATACAGTATATATTCAACTAGAATATATTCAGATGTTGGAAGGATCACGCTGGTCATCAAGAGTCAGAAATAAAGGTTTTTTTGTGGCTAGAAAAAAACAGTTCTTTTAAAAAAATATCTGAATTGATGATGACTTACTGTAGCCAGTGCACCAAACAGATCCAGCCAGTTGACTGGTTTTATAAATAAAATATTATTGGAAAAAATATTCATTTGCATACTGTCTGTACTAAACAAGTTAGTCCACTTGTTTTTGTACTAAAATGGTCAACAAAGTTGAGTTACTGTAAAAGATTGGAAACTCCAAATTATTTACGAAGCCTTATCTACATTAGCCTTCCACAAATGGAATATATATGGAATACTTGTTACCCAATAGTTAACTATGAGGAAAAAAAAAAGTGTAGTCATTTACGGGCAGAGCATGTTGCTTTAAACAGAGCATGTTGCTTTAGAACAATTTGGTTTGTATTGTAAGAGTAAAGAAGCTTTTCCTATGTTAACAGGCATTGAGAAACTTTAAGGGATGAATGGATTATGCCTGACTGTTCTCAATGTATGAATTAAGACATATCTCCCTTTGTTGTGGGGCCAGGGACCTTGAAAAAGAGAGGAGAGCGAGAACGTTCTGTGTGAGGTGTGTGTATGAAACTATCCTTGTCTTACAGATTCTCAGTGGGCAATAGTGTGGGTTTGGAAATGGAACATGGGGCATACATGAGGAAAACGGGGAAGGGGAAGGAGGTACAGTAAGAATTTTTGTTTGGAACTAGAGGGGAAAGTGACAGGTGAGTTGAAATGGATTCCGAGTTATGAAATCATGAGCTTGGTTACAAGGTCACTATGAATTAATGACAGCTCTAATTGAGTTGCAGAGTGAAACCATGATCGAATACATATGAGTGGTAAAAATATTGATGAAAAAAAAGGAGTTTCCAGCTGTTAGCTGGAGTATCTAATATGTATATGAGTGATAAAAATACTGATGAAAACAGAAGGTGTTTCTAGAAAGCCAGCTTTTAGCTATGACACTGTTCCTGGGGAGACATAAATGTCTGTTCACCAAAGACAGACCAAAGTACGTATTCCATTCAGTTCCAGCTTGGTTTTATTCGTGTTTCATAGAGGAATATAGGTGAGGGGTTACTTACAGGAGTAGAAATAACCCAAAGATAGCTCTATCCTGAAAAGCCCACCCTGGCATAGGTGATGGCTCACAAACCTGGGAATTTGGAACTCACTGCACAACTTTCAGGCAGCTCGGTAGGTAAGAAGTGTCTCATCTGGGCTGCTCAATTCATCTGAGCCTCTTCAGGGTATTGCTAGTCTGAGTGTCTCTTGGCAGTCCATTCTGCTTATAGAAGCACAGGGAAGGAGGGGGCCTAATTCATCTAGTCAATTTCAGGGATTTCCTGAAGCTTTTGAGTTGTTTACTTTCTATATCTTAATGGGCCTGTCTTTAGAATATCCCAAGCCTTAAGGAGCTTTGCAGGATGAAATGTTTTAATTCAGAGGAAATTGCCACACAACACCATTCCTCTTTCTCTGGCTTTTAAATTCGTTTTACCCCTCTTCTGCAATTGCCTCTGAGCCTTGGAGGTGGTAACATAGAACTTTGACTACCCACTTCTAATTTTAGTAGGACATTGAACCTGTGTGCTCTCTTATTTACCCTTCTATTTCCTGAGCTTGACTGGTGGTAGTCTCAGTGGGTTTTATTTTGTTTTGTTTTCTGCTACAAAACACTAGGAGGAAAATAAGAAAATGAGAAACAGAGAATATTCCAAACAGACAATGACAGCAGAAATAACCAATGGTTACAAAGGGAAAAGTTGGGAAGCACCTTAGCCATTATTATCATAACCATTTACCAAAGCAATAGCAGTTGTTTTTCCACTGTGGCCTGTGAATTCCAGGAATTCATATTTCTGTCATTAAGTTCCTGGTCCCAGATGTGAATTTCCCTCTGCTCAGTGGGCATAAGTCCAATCCGAAAACTATTTCTCTCTATAACCACTTGTGTTACTATTGCAGTAGCTGACACATCTTGTCTGCCACTTCACCATGAAGCACGTATAATCCATATTTGAATAGAACTTTAGGCTATAATTCTGTTCAGCAACCATAGTAGCACCTTCCGGCACTACAAGAATGAGCCTGTGGGGTGGGGACACATCCAGCCCAGCCCTAGCTTTATTTTTTCAAGTCCTGCAACCAGAGCATGTGCTATCATTAGCAATAGAATCTTACTATCTAGTTCTGGAATGGAGCCAAAAGCAGTAGCAATACCCTTTATTGTTTTGGGGCCTCTAGGATCTCCATGGCCAACAACTCCTAGGGGGTGACTGTACCTTAACCCCAAGATTCTCAAAAAATTTGTGCCTATTATGGCACATGTATTTCTACTTACAGGATTTCCTTGTTTGTAGCAGTTACAGCTGTGCCTTACCAAACATACCCCCTCCAATATTTCATAATTATGCCTGGCCTTTGTACCCTTGGTGAACTGAATGTCTATCTTTTCTCTTTTAGGTGCATTCTTGTGTCTCTCAAATGGGTATACCATTATGGAAAATATTAAAATATTCCAT
>JAQQSO010005729.1:0-11832 GCA_028658305.1 Pachyuromys duprasi
TAGTTCAGTACCCAACTGGGTACCCTAGTAAGGGGAACAGGGACTATTTCAGTCATGAACTCAATGGCTGGCATGTCAACTCCCCCCCTCCCTCCCCAAGGGAGGAGCAGCCTAACTAGATCCCAGAAGAGGACATTGCAGCCAGCTCTGAAGAGACAAGATAAGCTAGGGTCAGATAGGGTGAGGTCCTCCACTATCAGTGGACTTGGATGGGGGAAGGGAGAAGATGAGGGAGGGATGGGGAGAGTGGGAGGAAATGAGGGAGGGGGCTACGGCTGGGATAAGTCTGGACATATGCAACAGAACCTTTACCTCTCTCCATGGGTGGCCTTCACTCAGAGATACACAGACATACAGATAGCTGGATCAGAGTGTGGCAGGGCCATTTTCACAGTTCTGTCTATGTGTGGACCCTTATCTAAGGGTCTAGTGATCAGTAGAGGAGTGGCTCTCTGATGTGGACAGCTGGGCCAGCACTGGGAGTGCTCACCGTGCAGGCTGAATGTACACAGATCCCGTTGATCATGACTAGTCTGTGCATCACCTGAAAGAAGTGCACGGACCTGGTGGGAGACTGAGCACTGTGATCTACTGGGATGAGGGTCAAGTCCTGGGTAGAGCAACACCAAGGGTGGATCTGCCAAGACGTCATTTCACAGCTCCTTTATTCTGGGTCCCTGATTCTCCCTTTCAACTTCAGCAGTCATCCCTATACTGACCCCCTCTCAGCCCCGGCAGTAAGACATTTGCCCTTTACTGTAGCTTCTGAAATGACATCCTCCCAGCCACTGAATCCTTCCTAAAGTGGTTCTGTGCTTATTTTATGTTTATGTTTCCAATTTATTTCTCCTGCCTCCTGTTGAGAGGTGACTCACTGTAGTCACCTGCGACCACCAATAGTAACCACCTACACAAGGGGCTGGGAATTAGAAGACAGAGAACACGAAGAAGTGACACCAAGACAGTGCTCTGATCAAGGCGCCATTTTTATTACAAAGTAAACCACTTATATAGGTTTCCAAGTAAACATAACCAAGCAGAACAGGAAAATTATCTAAGCAAAACAGGAGGCTTAACTAAGCATAAAGGAGGTATCTGCTGAAAACAACAAGAATAGCCAGCCAGCATGACTTGCACACACATGACCATCTCAGGTCCAATGGAATGGCTACTTCAGATTCCCCTTTTTCGTTTATGTCCAAAGACTCACAAAGCTTTTTTTCTTTTAATACAATAATAATTATGAAAGTATGAAAACAGTTAGGTAAAATCTACATATGCAATGTCCAGTCTGTGTGTATTTAGCAACTTAGGAGAAAGTATCTGATTATTCTATCTACATTGACAAGTTTAGAGTTCTATACATAAATTAACTTTTATCTTTATTGGTATTGCCTATATGAAAGGATTTCTTAACTTCTAAACAATTTAAGTTTAATTGTGGTACTATAACTATTTGGTCTTCAACCCCATCAGAGACTTGAGAAGGAATTAAATTAGTTATTATGGTAAATGGGAAGTGCATGTTAGCAGCTTCCAAAAAATAAAAATTGACAGAGACAGTTTGCTGCCTGAACAGTCACCCATAACTCTCTGTAAAGTTGGAGCATCATCTTCAGCCTTCTGGCTCAGAATGTTTGACAGACATACGTGTGAAGCAGGAACTATTTAGGACTCTCTTACCCTGTGTTAGCAGAGTTCGGGAGTCGATTTGTCCTGCATTCAAGCTTGCCCATCCTTGGCAGAATTTGTCTGTTGTGAAACAAGGGTATTTTCTTTACTCAAGTGGCTTGTTGGCCACATTTGAGGCCATCTCCATATGGAGGTTCTTTGACGCTCATTATCTTCTTTGAGGTAGGTGGGGTGCTGCCAGGAGATTACTTGTCTGATTGTCAAAGAATCTTTAAAATAATAAAGACACTTTTTAAAATAAATTAATTTTTATATCAATCACAGGTTAGGTACTTTGCATCCCAGGCATAGCCCCCTTCTTCATTCTCTCCCACCCTCACCCTCCCTCCCTCATCTCCCTCCTCCCTTCCCCCTCTGAGTCCACCAATGGGGGAGGACCTCCTCCCCCTCCATCCAACCCCAGCTCATCCTGTCTCTTAAGGGCTGGCTGCAATGTCCTCCCCAGGGATCTAGCCAGTCTGTCACTCCCCGTCATGTATGGGAGAGGCTCAAAGAGTCAGCCATCAAGTTCATGACTGAAACAGTCCCTGTTTCCCTCACTAGGGTGTTCAGTCTGACACCGAGCTATCATGGGCCCCATCTGAGCGGGGGTTCCAGGCCACATCCACACATGGTCCTTGGTTGTAGAAACCGTCTCATACAAGACCCCTGTGCCCTGCTCAGTTTGGTCTTCTGGAGCTCTTGTTCTCCCCAAGTCTCACCAACCTCCCCCATTTCTATCATCAATTCTCTTCCTCTGCCAAGGGCTTGATCGTGAGTCTTAATATCTGCTCTGATACATTGCTACATTGACCCCCACAGATGTCCTACTTGGCATGCTCCTGTCCTGTTGCTTGTTTCCTCCCCCACTCAATGTCCATCCTCTTTGTTCATCCAAACGAGCATTGATCATACCAACCTGGGTCCTCCTTCCTGTATATCCTCCCTAGGTGTGTAGATTTCAGCTTGACCTTCCTATCCCATAGGTCTATATAAGTGAGTATATACCATATGTTTCTTTCTGCTTTTGGGATACCTCACTTAGGATGATCGTTTCCAGGTCCCACCATTTGCCTGCGAATTTCATGATTTCCTCCTCCTTAATTGCTGAGTAGTATTCCATTGTGTAAAAGTACCACAATTTCTGTATCCATTCCTCAACTGAGGGACATCTGGGTTGTTTCCAGGTTCTGGCTATTACAAATAGAGCCAAATACAAATAGAGCAGCCAGGAACATAGTTGAGCAAATGTCCTTGTTGTGTACTTGAGCATCTTTTAGATATATGCCTAAGAGTTGTATAGCTGGGTCTTGAGGTCCAAATCAGCAAAATCAGAAATGAAAAGGGGGACATAACTACAGACACTGAGGAAATCCAAACAATCATTAGGTCTTACTACCAAAGCCTATATGCCACAACATTTGAAAATCTAAATGAAATGGACAATTTTCTGGAGAGATTCCACCTACCTAAATTAAGCCAATATCACATAGGAAGATTGAATAGACCTATATCCCCCAAGGAAATAGAAGAAGTCATCAACAGCCTCTCTACAAAAAAAAGTCCTGGGCCAGATGGCTATAGTGCAGAATTCTACCAGACCTTCAAAGAAGTCCTAACACCAATTCTCTATAAAGTGTTCCACAAAATAGAAATAGAAGGAAAATTACCGAACTCTTTCTATGAAGCCACAGTCACCTTGATACCTAAACCACACAAGATCCAACAAAAAAAGAGAACCTCAGACCTATCTCTTTTATGAACATTGATGCAAAAATAAAGACTTTTAAATGCCATATTCTGTAGGTCTCTGAAGCTTTTGAAGACTACCTGTCTTTATATTATAGATCTGTCTACAAAATCATATCTATCTGTTCAACTTAGTATGTATACTCATGTGATAAAGTAGACTAGTATCTGACATGACTATGAGTAGAATAACTAGCAATTAACTTGCATTACCTAATACCCTAACCCCGTTTTAATAGCTGTTTAAAAGTATTGGAAGTAGCCTTGACTTTCTATCACTATACTAAAGCTTATACCAATGTAACAAAAATAGACTTTTTTTGCATCAATATGCAAAATCCTACACCATAGTTAAAATTAACCATATTTGAAAGCAACAAAGAAAACCCTAAGTTGAGTAGGTTCAATAATCTACCTTTTGTCTTATTTCTATAAAATATACCTGTATATTCCTTGTTTCACTTTGAATAATTTCATTAATAATAAATATCTCCCAATGACAATAAAATTTCATAGCCATAGCAAACAACCTAAAACATACCCAACCCCTTTTAAGGGAATTGGGCGTTGTTCTCATGAATTTCTTCTAGCTGACATTTTAGGCATGTAGAAATCCTGTAATGGGGCCCAAAGGAAACTGGGGAAAAATGGTTAATGAAGCAAACAATAACATTTGTGGTCTTGTCTTTGAATGTTGAGAAATTTCAGGCTTAATACGAGTCCTGTTTGGGACAGTCTAAAATGCTGGACCAATTAAGATTAGTAGTTTTCTTCAAAATTCTTTTGGGACCAGGCTACAGCAATTGAAGCAGTTGAGGCAGGAGCAAGCAAAATGCTGGATCCCGCAAGATGAACCTGGCAGGAATCAGAAGGTAGCCCATCGTGGTGGATTCATTTTACCCCAGAGGCAGTGGCAGTTCACCAGGGCAAGAGCAGAAGCCCAAAGGTCCAACTTAGCAGTCACTGGACAGGTCATTGTTAACAGGGATATTGGTGTCAGCAACTGAGGAGGTCTCCAAAGTTTTGATGTTGTCCACTTGAGGCACCAACCTTTCCGGTAGCCAGTGGGCAGCATCATTATCCTGTGAGAAAATACAAACAGATCTTCGTCCCCAAATAAGTACAGGGTTGGGTCCATGCCATTGGTTGGTTAAAGGATCCTTCCATCTAACCATGGCATAAGTGGAAGAAGATTTGGGATGCTAATAACGTTCCGCTGCAGATTTACCTTCTTTATTCACTTGTAAGAAGTTTAAAATGAAAAGAACATAGTCAGGTGAGCTCTGGAGGACTTATACGGATACAGCTCCCCGCCTTTGTTTTAGACAGATGATTTTTGATCATCAAATGGGCTCTTTCTACTATACCTTGACCCATAGGATTGTAAGGCATGCCAGTTTTATGTATTATAGCAAATTGTTTACAAAAGTGTGCAAAAGTTTTGCTTCTATATCCAGGACCATTGTCTGTTTTAATTTGTGTCGGAACATCAAGAATGGAAAAAGTATATAAGCAATGGGCCATGATATGATGGGTGGATTCACCAGATTGCAAGGATGCTAATAAAAACCCTGAATAAGTATCAACTGTGACATGAATATATTTTAATTTACCAAATTCAGAATAATGAGTAACATCCATCTGCCAAAACTGTCCAGATAAAAGGCCCCTGGGATTTATCCCCAAATGAGGCACACGAAGGAGCGGGGCACAGGTCCCACAATTTTTAACTATAGTTCCTGCTTGTTCCTGGGTTATATTATATTTTAATCTTAAAGTTGTATTATTAAGATGATGTAGATTATGGCCTTCTATAGCTTTATCCAATTGACTGTGCATAAGAGGCAAGTGCATGATCTATTTTTTCGTTGCCATTACTTAAAGGTCCAGGTAATCCGGTATAAGCTCTAACATGTCCCACAAAAAATGGAACATTGCGGGACTGTATGCAATACTGAATTTGAACAAATACTTGACTAGCTCTAGTAGTCCGTAGCATTTGACCTGCTGTTTCTAGTTTTAAAAGCACTTGACACACATAGGCACTGTCAGTAAATAAGTTGAAGGGTTGAGGAAAATGTTGAAAAACAACCAGTACAGCAACTAACTCTGCTAGTTGAGCTGATAACCCTTTCACATCAAAAACAGTACTTTCACCTTGGGTAAAATGTCCAGCTCGGCCTTTGTCAGAGCCATCAGAAAAAATAGTCAGTACATTTTCCAAAGGGGAAAATCGGGTGGCTTTGGGAAACACCACATCATGTCTATTAAAGAATTGAATCAACTTATCTTGAGGATAGTGATTATCAATTTGTCCTACAAATCCAACCAATGCCAGAAGCCATTCATCAGAATTAGCATAAAGCCATTCTACTTGTTGTTTGTTATAAGGAACATAATAAACTGAGGTTCAGAGCCGAAATACAGAACAGATTGTTTTCTTCCTGACACAATCATTTGAGCGATGGTAAAATAACTTTATTAGGGTTGAGGGAGAAATGTATCCAAAGAATGGGTGCCTTTTACCAAATTAATCCAGTTGGAGCATAAGAAGTATTAAATATAAGCAAATGTAGAGGGGACTCGGGGTCCCAGAATGTTACAAGCTGCTGTTCCATAGCTCTATGTACAGAATTCAAGGCTTGTCTCCCTTGGGATGTCAAAGAGTGAGGGGAAGCAGCTGAGGGATCCCCTTTTAGAATATCAAAAAAGGCTTAAGTTCTCCTGTAGTGAGTTTTAAATAGGGTCTGAGCCAATTGATGTCCCCTAGCAATTTTTAAAATCATTCAAAGTTTTTAGGGAATCTAGCCTGAGGTGTACCTTTTGACCAAGTATCTGTTTAGGGGTTAGATTAAATCCTAAATAACTGTAAGGATCTCTTGTTTGCACCTCTTCAGGTGCTATTTGTAATCCCCTCTGTTCCAGGGTAATTTTCATATCTTTGAAGCATCCCATGACAGAAATTGCATCTTTATGAGCTATAAGAATGTCATCCATGTGATGAATAATATAAATATCCTTCCAAGTATCCCTAATTTTAGTTATAGCAGAAGCCACAAACTTTTGACACAGGGTAGGACTGTTAGCCATTCCCTGAGGCAACACCTACCAATGGTATCGTTGAGATGGCTCTCTAAAATTAACAGAAGGCAGACTAAAGGCAAATCTACTGCAATCCTCAGGATGCAAAGGAATGGTAAAAAAGCAATCCTTTAAATCTATAGTAATTTTATATGTATTGGTAGGAATGGCGATAGGTGAGGGTAAGCCAGGCTGTAATGCTCCCATAATTTGCATAGTTTCATTAATTTTTTTAAATCTTGAAGAAGGCAATATTTGCCAGACTTTTTCTTGATAACAAAAATAGGAGCATTCCAAGGAGAATTAGAGGGTTCTATATGTTCAGCTTGTAGCTGTTCCTCAACCAGGCATCTAGCAGCCTGCGGTTTTTCTGAAGACAGGGGCCATTGAGCAACCCACACATGCTCATCTGAATACCAGGTAATTTTGTCTGCATGGGCAGCAGGCTCATCAATGGCCCTTACTGAAAAGACCCTAACCCCTTTTTGCCCAATTTAGGCTGAGGAATAATTGGAGAAGGGGTTCCTGGAGCTTCCTTTCCAAGGCCTTTCCCTGGCAAATGGCCTTGCTCAATCATCTGCATTGTCACAGCATCATTGGGGCTAAACATCATGACTCCCATCTGTCCCAAGACATCTCTCCCCCATAAATTAACAGGCAATCCTTTAATGATGAAAGGTTGAACAGTTCCTGAATTTCTCTCTTCATCTATCCAAATAAGTATTTGAGAACTTTGTTCAGTATTTTGAGAATGCCCAATTCCCTGAAGGTGAGTAATGGCAGGCCCTTTAGGCCAATTCTGGGGCCACCAATCAGCAGATATGATGGTAACATCTGCTGCGGTATCAATTAGTCCCTCAAATCTTTTACCATTCATGCTTAATTTTAAAATGGGGCCCTCCTATGTCAATGCCCAGACCCAAAAAGCCCCATAAGAGCCAAAGCCACATGCACCACGGCTCTCTCTGGCTGTCTCATTATTACTTTCAGGTAAAGGCAATAAGATCAATAGAGCTATGCGCATCTGAGAGGGAATAACTGAAACTCTCCAGTTGGGGAAGTTACCATAATCCTTATCTCTCCAGTATAGTCATTATCTATTGTAGTTGACCACGAACACCAATAGTGACAGCCTGCAGAAGGGGCTGGGAATTAAAAGCGAAGACAGAGAACATGAAGAAGTGACACCAAGACAGTGCTCTGATCAAGACGCCATTTTTATTACAGAGTAAACCACTTATATAGGTTTCCAAGTAAACATATCCAAGCAGAAAAGGAAAATTAACCAAGCAAAATAGGAGGTTTAACTAAGCAAAAAGGAGGTGTCTGCTGAAAACAAGAATAGCCAGCCAGCATGACTTGCACACACATGACCATCTCAGGTCCAATGGAATGGCTACCTCAGTTCCCCCTTTTTCATTTATGACCAAAGGCTCACAAAACTTCTCTTTTTAATACAATAATAACTATGAAATTATGAAAACTGTTAGGTAAAATCTACATATGCTATGTCCAGTCTATGTGTATTTAGCAACTTAGGAGAAAGTATCTGATTATTCTATCTATATTGACAAGTTTGGAGTTCTATACATAAATTAACTTTTATCTTTATTGGTATTGCCTATATGAAAAGATTTCTTAACTTCTAAATAACTTAAGTTTAATTGTGGCACTATAACTATTTGGTCTTCAACCCCATCAGAGACTTGAGAAGGAATAAAATTAGTTATTATGGTAAATGGGAAGTGCATGTTAGCAGCTTCCAAAAAATAAAAATTGACACAGACAGTTTGCTGCCTGAACAGTCACTCATAATTCTCTGTAAAGTTGGAGCATCATCTTCAGCCTTCTGGCTCAGAATGTTTGACAGACATACGTGTGAAGCAGGAATTATTTAGGACTTGCTTACCCTGTGTTAGCAGAGTTCGGCAGTCGACTTGTCTTGCACTCAGGCTTGCCCATCCATGGCAGAATTTGTCTGTCATGAAGTGAGGGTATTTTCTTTACCTGGGTGGCTTGTTTGCCACATTTGAAACCATCTCCAAATGGTGGTCATTTGATGCTCATTATCTTTGAAGTAGGTGGGGTGCTGCCAGGAGATTACTTGTCTGATTGTAAAAGAATCTTTAAAATAATAAAGACACATTTAAATGATATATTCTGTAGGTCTCTGAAGCTTTTGAAGACTACCTATCTTTATATAATAGATCTGTCTACAAAATCATTTTTATCTGTTAAACTTAAGATGTATACTCCTGTGATAAATTAGACTAGTGTCTGATATGACTATGAGCTAAACAACTAGAAATTAACTTGCATTACCTAATACCCGAACCCTTTTTTAATAGCTGCTTAAAAGTATTGGAAGTAGCCTTGACTTTCTATCAATATACTAAAGCTTATACCAATATATCAAAAGACTTATTTTTTGCATCAGTATGCAAAATCCTATGGTATAGTTAAATTTTACCTTATTTGAGAGCAACAAATAAAACCTTAAGATGAGTAGATTCAATATTCCTCCTCTTATTACTTATTTTTGCATCTATATGCAGAATCCTATACCATAGGTAAATTAACCTTATTTGAGAACAACAAATAAAACCCTCAGTTGAGTAGATTCAATAATCTACCCTATGTCTTATTTTTATAAGATATCCCTGTATAATTCTTTTTTCACTTTGAATAATGCCCTTAATAAACACCTCCCAATGACCATAAAATTTCATAGCCATAGCAAACAACCCAAAATATACCCAATCCATTTTAAGGAAAATTGGAAATTGTTCTCATAAATTTCTTCTATCTGACATTTTAGGCATGTAGAAATTCTGTAATGGGGACCAAATAAAATTGGAAAAAAATGGTTAATGAAGCAAACAATAACATTTGTGGTCCAGTCTTTGAATGTTGAGAAATTTCAGGCTTAATAAAAGTCCTGTTTGGAACAGTCTAAAATGCTGGACCAATTAAGATTAGTAGATTTCTTCAAAGTTCTTTTGGGACCAGGCTTTAATGAGAAACAGCAATTGAAGCAGTTGAGTCAGGAGCAAGCAGAATGCTGGAACATGCAAGATGCTCCTGGCAGGAATCAGAAAGTCAGGGCTGTCCTTTTTGTAAAGAGTCTGAGCCCATTGTGGTGGATTCATTTGACCCCAGAGGCAGTGGCAGTTCACCAAGGCAAGGGGCAGAAGGGCAAAGGTCCAACTTAGGGGCCACTGGACAGGTAATTATTAACAGGGCTATTGGCATCAGCAAATGGGGTGGTCTCCAAAGATTTGATGTTGTCCACTTGATGCACCAACCTTTCTGGTACCCAGCAGGCAGCATCATTTTCCTGTGAGAAAACACAAACAGATCCTCTCCCCAAATAAGTACAGGGTTGGGTCTATGCCATTGGTTGTAGAGGATCCTTCCATCTAACCATGGCATAAGTGGAAGAAGACTTGGGATGGCAATAACATTCCACTGCAGATTTACCTTCTTTATCCACTTGTAAGAAGTTTAAAATGAAAAGAACATTGTCAAGGTGAGCTCTGGGGGACTTTATCAAATGGGCTGTCTCTAGTATACCTTGACCCGTAGGATTATAAGGTATGCCAGTTTTATGTATAGAAACAATCTATTGGATGCCTTATCTCAAAATGCTAAAAACAGTGATTCATCAACATTGCTTTAAATATTTCTGTGAAAGATGTGTACCTCCATGCAGTTTTCCTTGGCTTCAGAGATTTAGGCCACAGGAGGGTGACCAAGAAAAAAAAAGAATGAGTACTCTTTTCCTTTTCCTTTCCTAGTGTGAATGACAGTGATTACCAAAGCTAGGAAGAAATTAATTGTACATACCTATTTTATGAACACCAAGGTCATACCTAATCTTTACCCAACATTTCCTATCCTGGAAAACCTACCATGATGGCACAGTGCATGCTGGTTCCCAAATAATTCCTCCACTAATCTTGTCAGCTACTACAGATAGTCTGTGACCATTTATCCAAGGGCTTTGCATTGTGTCATGTGGATGCTATTTCTTAGTACCCAGGGAGAGTCAATAATTCCCTAAGAAATGCCTCACTTACCCTCAGACTTCCAAAGTGCCTAAGAATGAAGACACCACTGAGACAGTGTCTTCACTGAACCTCTCCCTGAAGGTGCCTGAGACTTTGGCCTAGATCATTCCATTGATATTAGTCCACTCATCAGAGTTGATGAGAAGCTATCTGTCACCCAAACAGAAATGTTTCTAGCAGGTAGCACACTTGAAGCACTCTAGGTGATACACTGTCTTTTATTTACATTGTTGTCCCGACCTGCAGGACCTAGTTATTTGTGGGGGCCAAGGAGGACCAAGACCTGAAAGAGATGGGCGAGAGAAGGAATGGGCTCAAGCAAATGTACACTTGTCAAGAGCCAAATTTTATTGAGCAGAAGCAGGTTTTTTAAAGCTGCTTTTAGGTAGGGGTGGTGGTAGGCAGGTGAGTGAGGGTGGAAAGTTACAAAATCTTTTCGGCACAGGGCCTGGAACATTCTGTGGTCATGACAATGGTTACTCCTAAAAAGTCATGGTACAGTTCTCACATCTTTGCATCTGCCAAGCAGTTACTCCTAAAAAGTCATGATACAGTTCTCCAATGGTTACTCCTAAAAAGTCATGGAACAGTTCTCACATCTTTGCATCTGCCAAGCAGGATATTGATCAGTCAGGTGCAGCAGGGTGGGAGCCAGGTGCAGCAAGGTGGGGAAAAGTCACAAGTTTCTCAGGGACAGTTCCTAACACATTGTCATCTTGTAGGCATGGATACCATTGACACAGGAAGCACAGTCCTCAGACGGGTCTCTGGAACACGTGCCTCAGGCTGCAAAAGCTAAGGTGACTACCATGAAGCCTGAGAGTGGTTCTGCTTTTCAACATGAACAATCCTCTGTATTATGTGCTGATGGCAAAGTGCAACTGAGATTTCGTTAACTATTTGCTTATATGTCTAGTCTGTGGAACAACAATCTCTTCACGTAATTTAGCTTATTACAGTTATTTCTACAAAGACTGAATGTAAAAGTATCCACAACATTTTCAATTACAGTAAAAACACATTAATAAATTATAAATTAAGAAAAATTTTATATTTGCTTAAATCATTTATCAAATGCGAACTTCCAGATTATCTGGAAAACTGATACAAGTTGCTAGAAATCTGGCATCCCAAGTAAATTCTGATTTTTAAAAATATATAAAATGTCCCTCAAATTACTCCAAGTCCCACTGCAGAAGTGTTTATTTCACCCTCTTACAACTTTCTAAACATTTTACCCAAACATGGGAAAACTGTCTGG
>JAQQSO010005730.1:0-11830 GCA_028658305.1 Pachyuromys duprasi
CTACTCAACCCAATGGTCTCTCTTAAAAGCCTATTTATCAAAGGGAGTCAGTATATTTCTTCAATTTACTCTCAGTGTTGAATCTTCCCATAGTACTTAATAAATGTCTTCATATATTTTATTATATTTTATTTATCAATCTCTAATTTTATGAATGTAATTGTATTCATGCAATCCACTAAACTGTCTTATATCTTAGAGCATTGTTAATTTGCTGAGTAAAGATGGAAAATACAAATTACCTGAGTTTATATATTTTTGCACTGCAACAACATGGCTGCCATTTTTTTTAAGAGACAGGTATATATCAGATAGTCATTTACATATGTCCATTTGGGGATTTTTCTACATACTTTCAGTATTATGTTATATTTCCAAGATGAGCTACCTATAACCAGTGAAAATGTCTCAACAGTTGCTCAAAACGAACATGCATTTCTCTTCAGAATTACTATATTTCAAAAGTCAAATCTATGTATTTGTCTATTTCCCATTCAAACCAGACAAACAAAATTGTTACTTATATTAAAGAATGCACAAAACTTAGAACATAATATTAAAAATATTCTAATATTGAGATGTCAATCACCACCTATCCCTACATTTTAATGTGGAAGACCTAAGAAAATTCCCAGAGTCTAAAATTCAATAACTCGGTGATCTCACTAATAAAAAAAGATGTCCATACTAAAGATGAAGGCATTAACATCCAAAATCAGTGTTCATACCTATCTGAGTTTAAAATCAAAGAAATTAAAGTCTACTATAATTTTCTTTTTGACTGAATATTACTCTGAAAGCCTCTCTTGGGCTAAGATAAATGGAGGCTTTTCAGAACCTATCTTTTGGGCCATTTCCTTAGCAATAAATCTGGTTCAATTACAAGCTCAGAAGTTGAATTAGTTTAGTTACAAATGGCTGATAAAAGTTATGTTTGAAAAATCTCACAGTTACCAGGACACGTTTGATTTCTCCAGATCTGAAAACACCCCGTCAAACACAAATGCTAGCATCCACATTGCATCCAGATAACTAAAATATCCCTTCCGGTTCAAAAGACATTTATCCACTAATGCAGGCCAGTGTTAACCCAGTAAAACGCAATAAGCATAACAAATTTAGAAAAAGGGAAGAAGGCATACAAAGAAATTAACTTCAAGCACTGAGTCAGTGCATGCCATTGACAATTAAACTGGGAAAAATACACAAGCCGCCAAATAAACTTGATGTTATGTATTTAGAATTACTGAAGTGATGAAATTTAGCCAGCGACTGTTTTACTTTTCCTTCAAGTAATAGCACTAGCATCTATTCTACACAGCAGTAATAATTAAAATTTAACACTATTGACAGTTTAAGCCAATATGCCTTATTTGATCTTTATGTACGTCTTCCATCTGATATTGAAATTCTTTACAGCCTATTTTTCACTTTTTTCTTTGTTATGTGTTTTGGTAAATGCTATGTATCCTATTCTGGTTTTCAGCCTCCTGAAAACTAGCCACAAAGAAACATACTACCATGGCTAGTACAATTTGAATTCTTAATTTTAATTGATTTTTTTATCACATATTATAATTTGATCCTGTGTTTTCCCTACCCATACCTTCTCCAAGATTTCCCCCCATCAACATACCAACACAAGTTTACATTTTCTCCTCTCTGTTTTCTTTCAAGGATATAACATAAAGAATAAAAATACAAAACAAAAAACTAAGGAACATTATTTGTTTTTCAAAGAAAAGACCAATAGGACTAAAAATTACCAAAGAAATCAATATGAGACAAAATGTCAACAACAACAAATAATAATAATACCATTGAGGGTTTTTTTTTTTTTCTGTAGTGCCTTGGTATGTAGACTATCTCAGAATGTGGTTGGTCAACCCAATGAGACTCCATCAGAGAAAACTCATTTTCCCTTTGCCATTGGGTATCACTTGCAGATAGCTTCTTGGTTAGGGGTGGTTTTTAGTGCTTGCCTCCACAGTGCTGGGACACTATTTGAAATGAACCATATCATGTCTTGTGCATGCTGCTACAGTCTCTGGGAGTTCATATTTGGATTAGTCCTGTTATGTGTTTGTTGTTTAGATTCTTTGGGTCTGTAGATTTTGGTATGTCTATTCTGCACTATATGGCTAATATCCACGTATAAGTGAGCATATTCAGGCTCTTTATGCACAAAGATGGACTGGAGGGGATGGCACCTAGCCAGGTTGGTGGGTGCACTGCAGATTCTCACAGAGCGTGGGAGATAGCATTAGTGACGCAGCTCACTGTACCTCTGGAGACCTCATTCCAATTATTAACTGTAGATCAAAATTAAATGAAGCATCACAAGACACTAAAGTGAATTTAACATGAAGTCTAGATATTTGTTATACCATGAGGTTTTGTGCACTTTTGTTCTCAAGCCATAATCCACTCACTTCAAGTTATAGTATAATCAAAATGTTTTATTATTAGACAATTTAGGCAGTAATGTGCCTGTAAACATTCATTATCCATTATTTTATTATTTTTCCAATCATTGTATATTCAGATACTAGAGCCACTTTTCATTTGTTCATTTATTTATTTCTCTTACTTGTTTTATTAAAATTTTCCAAAGATTGGACAGTACTTTTAAAATTTATTTGTTTGTTTATTTGTGTAATCTGTACGGGTTGTTTTGCCCATATATATGTTTTTTAAATTTATTATTTATTATAATTTATTCACTTTGTATCCAGGCTGTAGCCCCTCCCTCGTCTCCTCCCAATCCCACTCACCCTCTCTCTGCTCCCCCTAAGCTCCTCCCCAGGAGCCTACCACAGAAAGCCTCTGAAAGACTCTACTGATTGAGGTATCTAAGCAGAGGCTGAGACTCATAGCCAAACTTAGGGTAGAGTGCATGGTATTTTATGAAATACGGGGGAAATAGAAAGACCTAGAGGGGACAGGAGCTTCAAAAGGAGACCAATAAAAGCCAAAAATACTGGTCCCTGGGGGCCCTGCAGAGACTGATACCCTAAGCAAGTACATGCATCTAGAGAACCTAAAATCCCAGCTCAGATGTAGCCCATAGACTCAGTGTCCAAGTGGGTTCCCTAGTAAGGGGAGCAGGTACTGTCTCTGACATGAACTCAGTGACTCCACTTGAGGGGGAGCAGCCTTGCCAGACCGCAGAGGAAAACAATGCAGCTAGTCCTGATGAGAGCTGAGAGGCTAGGGTCAGATGGAAAGGAGAAGGATCTCACGTATTAGAACCACCTTTTTAAAATTTCCTAAAGATTAATAAAAAACATTATGCAATTAACTTCTAAGCATAGTAGAAATTTTTCTCTGTCTATTAAGAGAAAAAGAAAGAGCATTGTCTCAAGATTATCGTAGTGACTTATATGAAAAGCTTAAGATTTTATAATTATTTTAGAAAGGCCATTTTATTCAACTTAAATTTGCTTGTTTTTTGATTTTAATCAGAACCGCTTATGGTGGATCCTTTAATAATTGTCAGATTATATCCTGATGTTATCTGTTCAACTCCACTTTACTGACTATTAAAAACTTATACATCTTAATTGGGAACTATTTACCAATACATCTGTTTTAAATATTTATTTTATTTTTAAATTGTGTGTATGCCCTGTGCATATGCATTCCCAAGTAAGTGGAATGCCTTAAGAAGCCCAAAGAGGGTGCTGGAGTTACAAAAATTTGCAGAGTTTACAGAGGTACTTACTTAGGTCCTCTGTGAGCACAATCTATGCTCTTAACCAGAGCTACCTTTTCAGTATTCTGTTCCAGTGTTCTTTCTTTTCCATTTCTTATTATGAATGGTATCACTCATGCTTAATAATTTTTAAAAATGTTGTAAAATGAAAAAAAAACCTTGAAATTGCACTTGTATCTGTTCGCGACATCTTTTACAATGGTTTAACTCTTAAGTAGTATGATAATACATGTTCTTTTTCACCTGATATTCTGGTGATAGAACACATTATGAATATACTAAGACTCTTAGAGAAATAATCTCTCACTATCTCTTTATGTCTTCCTGTGATTATCTCATATGATTGTTATAATGGTTAACACTTACTTTATATTAATGTCAGCTTTAATCTCATTTTACATAATTTTATCATTTTCTGAAACATGCCATGCTAAAGGTCAATGAAAAATATTTGACTTTCTCAATATCTTTAAAGTAAATATGATCTTTAAAATAATTATTATTTTCATCTGTGCTGAAGAATTCAAACTGTCATTATTAAAATTTATAACATAAAATATTCAATTAACTCTCCGTTACTAATGTAATATAGAAATAGTAGGGATTTATTTTTGGAATGGCATTAGGAAGTGGTTATATTCATCAAATATTTTATTAATTCTTTGAGAATTTTGTACAATTTATTTTGACTACATTCACCCGAATTCTGAAATCCACATCTTAACTCCTCCCAGATTTTCCCTCACCTTTCTTTTTTGTGTGTGTATGTGTTGTTTTTATTTATTTTAACATTTTTATTTTATATTAATCACAGGTTATTTACTTTGTATCCCAGCCTTAGCTCCCTCCCGCATTCCCTCCCTATCCCCCATCCCTCCCTCATGTCCTCCCTGACCCTTTCACCTTTCTATTTGCCTTAACTCAGTGTCTTCTTTTCTCTTCTTTGTTTAATGAGCTATCGACTCCAATCTGTGTTATTCACATAGATATCCAATGAAGGGTGATCTACCTGTGAGGATGCCCACTCTTACAAAAAAAAATGACTCTCCATCCTAAAGTGGAGACCAACTTTCCACAGTGCCTTAATCAGGGGCAGGAACACTAAAAATTTTATATCTCTTAATTGGGACCAATTTACATTACCATTACATTTGTGTTACATATTTATTTTATCTTAATTTGTGTATATGTCTGTGAGTCTATGCATATGTATTTGCAAATGAGTGTAATACCTTCAGAGGACAAGTGGATGTTGGAATCATAGAATTAAATTTACAAAAAGTTGCAGAGGCTACAAAGACACTTTCATATATCCTCTACAAGTGTTCTCTTAGCTCCAGAGAGGTGTGCTTTTTCCTTTTCACCAAGATTTTGAGTGGCTTGATCTTGTGCAAGGAAACAGTGTTTTAATTCAAAATTCTATGGGCCCTGATTTTTACAATCTGTCCCCACTCCCAAACTGTCTGTAAACCCCAGAAAGGGATTGTGGTACAGATTACCCCTTTGTAGCTGACCACTCTTGAGTCACCATTCTCTACACTTTGACCAGATGTGGTTTTCTAATATCTAATAAACAAAGAAGCTTCTCTGGTGATGTCCAAGAACTACACTAACGTGTAGGCAGAAATATGTAAATTTAGACTGACAGTACTAAACATTTGCCAAAATACTAGCAATAGGTTCACCCGCAGGGTCTGCAAGGTTTTCAACATATGTTCTTGACCATATTTTCAGTATAAATCTCTGCGAAAACCAATTGCCTGATTTTCAGACTTCTATTATAGATTTTTATTTCCTGAATATGTAACATCTAGAAACTAATTGGTTAGTTTTCTGATTTTCCCACTTTCTCAAATCATCTATGCTCTTTTTATTTCTGGACAACCTCTTGCAACATCTCCTCCCCACTTCTAGTAGACCAGAAACCAGGGATTTGCCTCAGATTTGTTGGAGGATCTTATTTTATCAGAATTCACAAAAGGCTGTATATTCTTTAGACATTTTAGACATGTTCCCCCAAACAGTGTTTGGGAACTGCAGATAGAGAAATAAACTTATTTAATGAAGAAGTATTTGAGAAATGGGCATGTTTCCTCTATGATTGATTCATTAATTCTTTCTGCCTTTCTTTCTCTTCTTGTTTTGAGATGGAGGTTTCACTATATAGTCATGATTATTCTTGAGCAAGCTATTTTCTTTCCTCACTCTCCTGGGTACAGTGATTATAGGTATGTACACTAAGTGAAGTTTGCTTTCATATTCATTTTATTTTAAAATATATTTTAATATTCATATTACAATATGATTATATCATATCCTACCTTGGCCTCTTTAAAATTCATGGTCCATCTATCTATTAATATCCATGTCTTTCATATCTCTACCTCATCTCCATTTCTGCCTCTGTCTTTCTATCTCTCCCTCTATCTCTCTCTATATAAACAATCTATATTAGCAACCCTAATTGCAACTATTTTTACTTCCCTTGTCCCTGCTAACATATTAACATTAAATATATCATTGCAAATCTTATAGTTCAAATAAGAGAACTGTGAGTTATATGACTGCAGATAGAAGCTTTCAATGCCTTTCCATCGCTTTCTTGAAGCTACATCTTTTTTCTCCTTACTATAATTAGTAGATGGTTTTCAATGTGAGATTCTGGTACATTGTCTCAGGAAATCAAGAGGACCCTTTGTTTCCTTTGTCATGCATTTTGCTCTGATTCTTTTCCTATGTAAAATTATTAAATGATTTTTATCACTTCACCAATTTTAATTTTATTTAATTGCCAGTGACTCAAAAGTCATAAGGCGTATTACAAATATCTTCTATCTTAATTTATAAAGCATAGAAATATGAATACTTATGCTGATTGATGTACAAATCTAATGTTACAAATTTCAAAATCATGTTAGAATCATAATCATCTTTAAATTATTTCTTTTTGGGTTTTCCATTTTATTTTATTTTTCTCTCGTTACATGTTTTGTAATCTTGTATTGTTTTTGTAAGCTTATTCCAAACACACAGACATATATATTGATATGACATTATGGGATTCCAATCTGCTTTCATGATTATATTTAATTTTTACACAGTATTGCATAAATAATATGGATTTTGGAATTGTTTTTATGGGATTTCTGTGTTGGCAAACGTGTGTCTTTGTGTCTACATGGGTTTTGTGCGTGTGTGTGCTTTCTTTTTCCTGTGGTTTTTTTTTCAAATTGAAGTCTTTTTTTTTATAAATTAATTTATTTTTATATCAATCACAGATTAGGTTTTTTGCATCCCATGTGTAGCCCCCTCCTTCATTCCCTCCCACCCTTCCCCACCCTCCCACATCTTCTCCCTGCCCACTCCAAGTCCAACAATGGGGGAGGATCTCCTCTCCTTCCATCTGACCCCAGATCATTTTTCCTATTCCTTTTTATATATTTTTTACTTCTGTTGATTTTCAAGACATACAAAAATAAAGGTTAAAAATTTGGATGAGTGAAGAGGTGGAGACTATCTGGGAGGAGTTGGAAAAGGGAAAAACAAGAATATATTGTATGAAAAAAATCTGTTTTCTTTTTCTTTTCTTTCTATTTATTGGGTTTTTTTTTGTCCATTAGAACAAAAATAGTTTTAACTGTTTGCATTATCTTTACTCCTTGAAAAGAAGCAATAAATGACAGAAGTCCTGTTCCCCGAGGAAATAAAATATTATATGTCTGTTGTTGGAAATTAATGGTATCAGGCTTACTAATGTTTTTTATTAGCCCTATAATTACTACAGTGGTATTATTTAACCGACTATCATAATCAATAAGACACCTGTTAGATATTCTAATTGCCTTATTGTACCTTGAGCTGGGCAAACAATCCCATTCTTGCTTTCTTAATAAGCTCCTTATCCACCTACTAGACCCTGTAATAAGCCAGCCATGGTAACCATTGTCATCTGGGCTACCTTCCATCAATAATCTTATAAATACTTGCTTGTCTTTTATCTGGATCACTCCTTTCCACACCTCTTATGGCGACCTTCCTCCCATCCATGTGGTTCTTTTTCAATGCTAACCCATTATGGCTTCCTCCTCTTTTTTTTCCCCTCCCTTCCCATCTCTCTGTCTCCTTTCCCTGATTCTTCTGTCCCCAGCAGGAACCTAAGCCATGCCAACCTCCTTCTGCCCTTCCCAAGAACCAGACTTTATAATTAACTAATCAGGAACAATGTCTTAAGCAGGTTTACGCAATTATCATCAAAATACAAACATCAGACCAACTCCCCAACCACTTGTCTCTCACAATTACAGAAAATTTCATGAATTTACCAGAAAATTTCATCAATTCACCTGCATGGGGAGCATACTGTCTAAGTATAATTACATACATTTAATTTCTCAAAGTTTTGTTTCCTGCTTTTGTGTGTTGTAACATGAGGATTTTAGCCTCTGTTCTTTTTTTTATCTCACACAGATATTGATAGCAGCTTTCTTGATAGTTACCAAAACTTGGGAATGACCAATGTAATGTTCAGTAGGTGAATATTTCCTATGTCATAATAAGAAATGAGATCTTCAGACATAAAATGACAGGGAGGAAAGTTAAATAAATATTACTAAGTAAAAATGGCATATCTGAAACACTATGTACTTTAAGCTTCTATTACAGATTAGCTTCTGTCGAAAATACATGAATGCATAAATGCTTTGGACTTTGGATGCTTTGAATTTTGTAATATCTGCACATAGCCTCTGTTCTTTAGAGAAAACAAAAAACAAAAAATAAAAACCTTTCTGCAATAAAATTTATAAATATCTAAAAGAAAAAAATGTTTATAATCCTACAACTGATTTTATTTTATTTTATTTTCCCAGCCAGGGGAATATGTCTGCTTCTCCTGTCTTCTTAAGGATGCCATCTGGTATAGACCCCAGAAGACCCTGTGCTTGCTGCCTTGGTCTCTGTGGGTTCACTTGTATAAACACCCTGTTTATTTAGAGGGCCTCGTTCCCTTGGTGTCTTCCTCCCACTCTGGACTTTACACTCTTTCTGCCTTCTTTTCCACAAAGTTCTTTGAGCAATTCAAGAGGTGACAAACAGAAGAAACAGCTAGCATATCACTGATACAATATAAAGTACAAAGTTTAAGTAAAACATATTTTGATGGCAGATTTACCACAGAACAACTTAATTTTACAACATGTAATATTACAATTGTCAATCAACAGATGCTCACTGTCACTGCAATTATCCTCTACCATGTAAATATTTATATGTAAACTTGTATGATGATAGACTTATTAGAGGTCTTGGATCATGATTAAAATTAGATATTTTTGTACAATATTTAGGAATAAGCAGAAGAAATAAATGTTGAAAGATAACTGAGTTTATCTATGTGTATGAATGAAAATAAAGCCAGGGACAGAGAACTAGAGGTAAAATACGAAAAATGTAATCCAAGCTATAATGTAACCATCCAGATTGAATATTATTTTATCCTAAAATTGAGTCTCGGTGGCCCAATTATTTTTCTTTAAATAAATTTATTCATTTATTCATTTTAAATCCTGATCACACACCCCCCTCCTCTCTTCCCAATCCTATTCTCCTGCCCTCTTCTCCCTTCCCCTATCCCTCTTCCTCAGAAAGGAAGAGCTGCTCCTGCCCCCCTCCCCCAAGCCCACTCTGGCCCATCAAGTTGCATGAGGATTTAACAGATTCTCTTCTATTGAGGCCAGACAAGGCAGACCAGCTAGTGTAAAGAAGTGACCCCAAAGCAGGCAACCGACTCCATGTCAGATACAACCCGTGCTCCCCTTGTTGCTCGGGGACCCACAGAGGAACCAAGCTGGCCCTCAGCTACATGTGTGTCACGGGTAGCTCAATTCTTCTGTCATTCACTGTGACTCCTTTTTTCAGGCACTATTAAAGTTAAGAAACCTAAACTTCACTAAAAATCTATTATCTGTAGATGAGGGAACAATTAAACAAGGGAAATTTTGTATGAGAAAAGCATAACCAATTATACAAATTATTTAGGATTTTTTTGTGATATTTCATGGTCCAGAATAACTTTATATAAAATTAGTGTGTCAATACATATGTAATATGTAGTATTAGAAAAATATTTAAGATACTTTCACAGTTATATATATATATATTAATTAATTAACTACAATTTATTCACTGTGTACCCCCTCTTCAGCCCCCTTCCTCGTCTCCTCCCAGTCCCACCCACTCTCCCTCTTCTCCCCCTATCCCCTTTCCCTAGTCCCCTGATAAGGAAGGACCTCCTCCCCTTTCATCTGACCCTAGTCTATCAGGTCTCATCAGGAGTGGCTGCATTGTCTTCCTCTGTGGGCTGTCAAGGTTCACACCCACCCCTCCTCAGGGGGAGGTAATCAAAGAACCAGCCACTGAGTTCATGTCAGAGACAGCCCATGTTCCCCTTACTAGGGACCCTTTTAGAAAATGAGCAGCTTAAGTGCTTTCTTTAAACAGGGGTCTAAGGTCCTTTCCATGCATGGTCCTTGGTAGGAGTATCAGTCTCTGCAGACCCCCCTGGACCCTGGTATTTTGGTTCTGTTGCTCTCCTTGTGGAGTTCCTTTCCCCTCCAGCTTTTTCTATCTCCCTCTTCTTCCATAAGGTTTCTGTCACTCTGCCCAAAGTTTGGCTATGGGTCTCAGTATCTCCTCCATACTCTGGTGAGTAAATTCTTTCAGAGGTCCCTGTGGAAGGCTGTTTTTAAAGCTTAATTGTAATAAATGCATTTCGTATGTGTGAGGAACTAATGTCAATCATTTAAGTTTGAATAATGTTTAGGTGTTCTGCTAAGAGAAAAAGGGAAAACAATGGAACATAACTATTGATATCACAACAGAACCATAAGAAAGAACAGAAGATGCATTAAACACACAAATTTAGAAAAAAAATCCTACTTTTATTAAGTATGAAGTTGTCTGACTTTGTTTCCGGCATATCTTAAGCTCTAATTTTCAAGTTTAAACAAGGATACATAATAAGAATTCACTGAATATTTGAAGAAATGTACAATGAGAAATAGAAAACAAATACTTTACAAATATAAATGCAGCTACAAAATAAATCACAAGTGTTTAAAAGTGATAAAATACATGACATACTTTAAAATTAGAACTTATATTTTCAGGGAATGTAAATCTGTGGTATTCTCATAAAAAACAGGATGTCAGGGAAAAAAGTCTTCAGTAATACAGAAAACTACAATTCTGAAAAACTCCTTATATAAAAAAATTGAAAAATTGCTTTAACATTATGAAAAGTAACATTTGAATAATCTCCAAATTCACAAGATAATTTTATTTGCTATTGAACCAAATAATTTCTCATAATAGGGTTATTCAAATACAAAAAAATGAGAGGTCAGATTACTTCAGAAAAATTGAAATCCAAATATTCAAGGACTACATTACCAATAAGTGTCTATGTACAATCATAAATAGAAAATTGCAACATTTAATAACATATTTGAGACAAGAAAGATGAGAGTAAATTTTCATGAATGAAAAATCAAGATTACATTACTTATAATAGAAATTTTAACTCAAGAAAAAACATATTTATAACTGAAAAATAAAGAACAACAACAAAATCTAAAGACAGAGCCAATTAGATTAGTCAATGGATAATGATACCTGTTTCCAATCAGATATTTTGAGTTTGGTTGGAAAACTGAACTTATATTTGCAATTTGTTCTATGAACTTCAAAAAGCTGTAGCACACAGTACTGCTCTCTCTCTCTCTCTCACACACACACATCTAAATAAACATTAGAAAGGACCCAAGTTGGTATGATCAATGCTTGTATAGATGAACAAATAGGATGGTCATTGAATGGAGGAGAAAACAAGCAACAGGACAGGAGCATACCAAAGAGGACCTATGAAAGAATCAATATAGCAATGTATCAAAGTAGATATTAAGACTCACAATCAAGCCTTTGGCAGAGGGTGGGAAGTAATAATAAAATTAGGGGAAATTAGTAAGACTTGGGGAGAACAAGAGCTCCACAAAGACCAAACTGAGCAAGCCACAGGGGTCTTATATGAGACAGTTTCTCCAACCAAGGACCATATAT
>JAQQSO010005731.1:0-11829 GCA_028658305.1 Pachyuromys duprasi
GTCCACTGATAGGGGAAGTCTTCCTCTTCTACTGTCTGACTCTAGCCAATAAGTTCCCATCAGGACTGCCTGGATCTTCTTCCTCTGTGGACTGGTTAGGTTGCCCCAACAATGAGAAGTAGTCAAGAAGCAGGCAATCAAGGTCACATTAGAGACTGTCTCTTCTCCCCTTACTAGAGGACCCACATGGAGACTGAGCTGTTTATGGGTTACATCTGAGCAGGGTGTCTCAGTCCTCTCTATGCATGGTCTTTGGTTGATGCATCAGTTTCTGCAGTCCACCCTAGGCCCAAATTTTTTGGCTGTGTTGGTCTCCTTGTGGGATTCTTGTTCTCTTTGGGTCCTTCTATATCCCCCTTCTTTCCTAAGACCTCTGAACTCTGTCCAAAGTTTGGCTGTGACTCTCTACCACTGCTTCTATCCACTGCTGTGTGGAGACTTTTAGAGAACATTTGTGTTAGGATCTCATTCTGTTCCTTCTCATCTACCACTTCCTGAGTCTATCCATCTTTCATTGAATAGAGAATTGTTTAGTTTCCATGCATATGTATGCATTTTGTTATTTATGTTGTTGTTGAGCTCTAGTTTTAGGCTATGGTGGTCTCACAGGACACAAGGGATTATTTCAATAATCTTGTATCTGTTGATGTTTGATTTGTGTATGACTATATGGCCAATTTTGGTGAAGGTTCTCAGGGGTGCTGAGAAGAAGGCATAATCTTTTGAGTTTGGGTGAAAATTTCTGTAGACATCAGTTAGGTCCATTTGATTTAGAATCTCTGTAAATGTCATTATTTCCATATTTAGCTTCAGTCTAGATGATCTGTCCCTTGTTGAGAACAGAATGTTGAAGTCTCCCACTATTAAGGTGTTGGGATTCATGTGTGATTTGAGCTTTAATGATTCTTAATTTACAGATTCCAGTGCTCTTGTATTTGGGACATAGATGTTCACAATTGTGATGTTCTCATGGTGGAATTTTCCTTTGATGAGAATAAAGTGTCCTTCCTCTTTTTTTTTGATTAATTTCTGTTGAAAGTCTATTTTATTAGTTATTAGGATAGCTACCTCAGCTTATTTTCTGGGTTCATTTGCTTGAAAAACATTTTTACTGCCCTTTACTCTATGGTAGTGTCTGTCTTTCTTGCAGAGGTGTGTTTCTTGGATGCAGCACAATGTTGGGTCCTTTATCCGCAACCATTCTGTTAGTCTGTGTCTTTTGATTGGAGAGTTATGTTGATAGATAACAGTGAGCAATGAAAGTTAGTTCCTTTTATTGTTGAGTTGGTGGTGATGGTGTGTGTACTTGGAATTTCTTTGGAATTCTGTCGTGAGGTTATCTATGTCCTGTGTTTTCTTAGTTGTAGTTGATTTTTGCTAGATTGGAGTTTTCCTTCTAGTATCTTTTGTATCACTGTGTTGCTCTGCAGATAGGTTTAAGTTTAACTTTGTCATGGAGTATTTTGTGTTCTCCATCAATGTTGATTGAAAGTTTAGCTGGGTTGACATCTGTGTTCTCTTAGAGTCTGCATAACATCTGTCCAGGTCCTCCCAGCTTTCATAGTTTCTGTTGTGAAGTCTGGTGTGATTCTGATAGGTTTACCTTTGTATGTTACTCATCCTCTTTCCTTTGCTGCTTGTAATATTTTTCATTGTTCTCTATATTTACTGTTTTGACTATTATGTGACATGAGTAGGTTGTTTTCTGGTCTAGTTTATTTGCTCTTCCATAAGCCTCTTATATTTAAAGACACCTCTTTGTATTTTTTTAATTTTTTAAATGAATTTTTAATGTTTATTTTCTTTATGTTAATTACATTTTATATACTTTGTATCCCAGCTCTATCCCCCACCCTCTTTTTTCCCCCTTCCCCATCCTCTACCAACCCACCCTCCCTCCCTCTTCTTCTCCTATGCCATCCCCCAGTCCAGTGATAGGGGAGGTCCCCCCTCCCTTTCTATCTGACCCTAGTCTATCAGGTCTCTTCAGGACTGGCTTTATTGTCTTCCTCTGTGGACTGGTAAGGCTGGTCCCCCCTCAAGTGGAGATGATCAAAGTGCCAGCCCATGAGTTCATGTCTTATTACTGGGGAACCCTATTGGAACTGACCTGCCATGGGCTACTTCTGTGAAGGGATTCTAGGTTGTCTCCATGCATGGTCCTTGTTTGGAGTATCAGTTCCAGAAAAGACCCCTGTCTTCAGATTTTTTGTTTCTGTTGCATCTCTTTCTTTAAGTTTGTAAATTTTTCTTCTATGATTTTCTTAAAAATGTGTTTTTGATCTTGGATTATGGAATCTTCTTTTTTTGTCTATACCCATAATTTTTAGGTTTTGTCTTTTCATAGCATCCTTGATTTCTTGGATATTTTGTGCTTGGGACTTCTCTGATTTTTTTTTCTTTGAGAGAAGTATCAATTTCTGCAAATGTATCTTCAGTGCCTGTGATTTTCTCTTCCATCTTTTATATTCTGTTGGTGGTGCTTACTTTTGTAGTTGCTGATCTTTTCTCTAAGTTCTCCAGCTCCAGGGTTTTCTCTGTTTTGTTTTGTTTTTCTTCCTCTTTTTTATTGATTCTAATTCTGTTTTCCTGTCTTGAACCTCCTCCTTCATCTGTTTGAATGTGGATTCCTATATTTCCATTATGGCATCTATTTTTTTAATCATTTCTTCTTTATAACCTATTTCTGTGGTTATATTTGCCTGTATTTCTTTGAGAGCTTTGTCCCTTTCCTCCTTATGTGCTCTATTTGTGTGGCTGTAATTACCTGTATTTCTTTGTGAGTTCTGTTCTTTTCCTATTCTGTGCCTCTAATAACTGAATAAGCATAGCTTTAAAATCATTTTCCTGTGTTTCCAATGAATTAAATATCCATTGATTTTGGGGGTTGTTGGTGAAGCCATGATGTCCTGATTTTTGCTGGATGTGTCCTGACACCTACTTCTATCCATCTGATGGTCAGTAGCCTTTGCTGTTTTTGTTGTTATTGTTGTTTCCTGGAGCCTGTACTGTATACTGCATCCCTGTGTCTCTGGAGTCTGGATTCTTTTTCAGGAAGTTGATAAATGCCCACTGGTTTGGGAGTGGCTGTTGGTGTTTCAGATGAAGCTAAGGCAGGAAGGTCGTAGGCTCAAATGTGCAAAGGCAGGAGTGTCTGTGGAGGTGTGCCTGCCGGGAAGAGTGACATGTAAGGGAGGAGCACAAGTGCAGGTTGGGATGCAAGCACCATTTGCTGTTTGCAGGCTCAAGTTTATGTGTGCAGGTGCCCTGAATGGCTCAGTGGCCCGCATGCTTATCTCTGTAGTGTGCTTCACATGCTCAGATCTGCCTGAGCTGTACCATCTTGGTTCCAGAAATTGATTGGCTGGATTCAACTGGGACACTGAACAGAACAGGGGCTTCAATGTTGAGAATGCTGTCCCAGAGATCCCTGTGTTGTACAAAGCAAGGGTGTTGGTGGGAGGGATCCAATGTCTTGATGCTAGTATAGAGGGACCCAGACCTGTGACTCTGTATGTACTCCCTCTTGCAGAAGCACTCACTTGCAGGTGTGTGTGTGTAAAGTGCAGAGTGCCAGAGAGCACTCACTGGCAGGTGGGTGTGCAAAGTGATTAGGGCCCATGAAATCACTCACAGGCATATGCCATAATCTCAGAGATCCCACAGTTTTCTATATCAGATTTGGGTCCGCTGTTTGGCCAGTAGAGTTAGGAGGATCTTAGTACCTGGGGTTATGCATTCCTGGCCCTGCTGCTTAGCTGATGTAAGCTGATCAAGCTAAGGTGCAGCTAAAAGTGCAGAGGGCTATAGTCTCCAGCCACTCTCAGACCTTGGAGATGTCCACAGGGGCCTGGATCCAATCTGTCCTAACTCAGGAGTTATCCCCTCTAACCCAGGAAGTCTCAAAATCGATTCTCTGGCTTCAGCTGTCCATCCACTCACCAGTTTTGGAGTTTCTGGTTTTCTGCCCTTCAAAAAAAAGTCAGCACTGGTCACTTCCATCTTGGAGCTCCTTCTACTTCTCTTTTTATTTTGTGGAATAGTTTGAATAGTATAGGTATTAGCTCTTTTTTGAAAATCTGTTAGAATTCTGTTTTGATAAACCTTGCCCTTGGCTCTTTTTGGATGGGAGACTTTTGATGAATGTTTTTATTTCCTTAGGAGGCATACAACTATTTAATATATTACCTGATCTTTATTCAACTTTAGTAAATGGAATCTATTAAGAAAAAAAGACCATTTCATTTAGATTTTCAAATTTTATGGTAGATGGAATTTTTGAATTAAGACCTAATGATTCTTTTGATTTTCTCAGTGTTTGTTATTATGTTCCCCCTTTCATTTATGATTTTGTTGGTTTGGACAGTGTCTTTCTGCCTTTTAGTTATTTTGGCTAAGGGTTTGTTTAGCTTGTTCATTTTCTCAAAGATTGAGCTCTTGGTTTTGTTGATTTTTGCATTGTTCTCTTTTTTTCTAATTTATTGATTTCAGCCCCGAGTTTGATTATTTCTAACCATCCACTCCTTTTGGGTATGTGTTCCTTTTCTTCTTTATTTCTTCCCTCTGCCCCCTAGGGCTTTCAGTTATGCCAATAAATTGCTTGTATTAGATGTCTCCATTTTTTTTTAAGACAGTTGGTGTTCTGAACTTTCCTCTGAAGATTGCTTTCATTGTCTCCATATGTTTGGGTTGTGCCTTCATTTAAAATTTATTGTAGAAAGTCTTTAATTTTTTAAATTTTCTGACCTAGTTGTCATTGAATAGAGATTTGTTCAATTTCCAGGTGTGAATCGGTTTTTTTGCTATTTCTGTTTTCATTAAGGACCAGCTTTAGTACATGGTTATCTGAGATGATACATGGGACTATTTCAATGTTCTTGTATTTGTTGAGGCTTGCTTTGTTACCAACTATATGTTCAGTTTTGGAAAAGGTTCTGTAAGGTATTGAGAAAAAGGTATATTCTTTTGTGTTTGGGTGAAAACTTCTGTAGGTCTGTTAGGTCCATCTGATTCATGACATATGTTAGTGTCATGATTTCTCTCTTGAGTTTCTGTTTCATTGACCTGTCCTTTGGTGAGAGTGGGTTGCTGAAGTCTTCCACTATTAATGTGTAGGGATTGATACGTGGTTCAAGTTTTATTAATGTTTCTTTTACAAAAGTGGAAGACCTTGTATTTGAGACATATATGCTTTGAATTGAGATGACTTCTTGGTGAAATTTTCTTTTGATGAGTATGAAGTGTCCTTCCTCATCACTTTTGATCAATTTTGGTTGAATTAACATCTATTTAAATAGATATTAGAATGGCTGTTCCAGCTTGCTTCTTTGGTCCATTTGCTTGTCTTGTAAAACCTTTTTCTAGCCCTTTACTCTCAAGCAATGTCTATGTTTATGGCTGAGGTGTGTTTCTTGTATGCAACAGAATGATGGTTCCTGCTTATTCATCCATTTTGTTAGTCTGTGTCTTTTTATTAGAGAGTTGAATCCATTGATGTTGAGAGATATTAATGACCAATGAGTGTTAGTTCCATTTATTTTGGTGTTGGTTGCAGTAGTGTGTTTGTTTGTGAAAAGTGAAGTTATTTCTGTCCTGTTTTTTGTTTGTTTGTTTGTTTTGTTTTGTTCTGTTTTGTTTTGTGGGGAGGAGTGTAGTTAACTTCCTTTTCCTTTCTTGGGAGTTTTTCTGTAGGGCTTGGTTTATTAATAGATACTGTCTAAATTTGGTTCTGTCATGGAATATATTATTTTCTTCATTTATAGTGATTGAATATTTTGCTGGGGATAGTAGTCTGGTATGGCATCTTTTAGGGTTAGCAAAACATGCCCAGGCCCTTCCGGCTTTTATGGTCTCTGTGGAGAAGTAAGTTGTGATTCTGATAAGTTTGCCATTATATGTTACTTGAACTTTTTTCCTTGCAGGTTTTAATATTTTTCTTTGTTCTGTATATTTTGTATTTTGATTATTATGTGGTGAGAATCTTTTCTTGTCTAACCTACTTGGTGTTCTGTAGGCCTTTTGTATGCTTATAGGCATCTTTTTCTTAAGATTGGAAGAATTTTCTTCTATAATACTGCAGAAAATATTTTGTGGTCCTTGGAGCCAGAAGCCTTTTTTTTTTTTTTCTATTACTACTATTCTTGGATCTTTTCTTTCTTAGGTGTTTCCTCTATTCTTAGGTGCCTTGATTTCTTGCAGTTTTTCTCTTTGTCAGGATTTTTTTATTTAACATTTTCTTTGATGGATGAATTGATTTTTTTATTGTATTGTCTACACATGAGATTCTTTACTCCATCTCTTGCATTCTGTTGGTGATGCTTACCTCTGTAGTTCCTCTTTGCTTCTCAAGGCTCTCCCTCTCCAGGATTAATTTATGCTTTTTTAATGTTTCTATTTCCATCTTCAGATTTTGAACTATTTTTTTTATTTCATTCATCTGTTTGTTTGTATTTTCCTGCCTTTATTAAATTATTCAATCCCTTGACCTGTTCGTGTAGACTTTCTTGTATTTCTTTCAGGGATTTTTTAATTTTTTTCTGTAAAGGTTTCAATCTGTTTGACTGTAGCTTCCTGTATTTCTTTACTTTTGTGTTTATTTGTTTGTTTCCTTCATTATCATCTTCATATGTATAAATTTAAGGTAATTTTCTTGTATTTTAGTTGTGTTAGAATGTTCAAGGATGCCTGCCTTGGGATAACTGCATTCTTTGCATGCCATATTGTTTTGCTGTTTGGGTAGTGTATTTTCACTCTGACCTTTAGCCTTCTGATTGTCTCTGGTGTTGGCTGTTAGATCCTGTTGCCTACTAGAGCTCTTCCAGATTCAGGAAGAGCCCTGTACAGGGAGATGCGTATTCCTGCAGAAGTTCTTGTCAGATTGGTGGGGATGATTTTAGATTCACAGGTATTTTTCACAGGATATCAGCCTCCTCAGATGTATGATCACGGCATGGTAGTGGATTCTTCAGCAGCTCAGTATTCCTCTTTTTGCCAATGGAAGTACTAGAGTCAGCTGCCATACCACTACCTTTCTTGCTTAGAGGTTAGTGAGCCCAGACATTGTCCTCAGACACAGTGCTTGTTGAGCTCAGCCTTTTTAGAGAACCTGTGAGCCCAAAAGTCTTGCTGGTGTCCTTAGGGAGACATGTTGAGCCTTTAAAAACTGTCTGTTGTTGATTCTGTGGATCTTGGTTATCAGAAGGCCCAATATTGGAGCTGGTCACCCAGGAAGGTGAGAGTGGTCCCGGAGTTTAGAAACTGGAGCTGTTGGTACCTGATGGTGTCCATGGGATGGTGAGAGTGGGCCCCAAGTTTGGAACCAAACTCCCAGTACTGGAACGCAGGACAGCAAGAGTGGGCACCCAGATTTGGAGTCAAGCCCCAGGTATCAGAAGATATCCATGCCACAGGACTGTGAGAGTGATCACCTGAGGTTGGAGGCTTGAAAGCCATACTAGGAAGGTGTCCACAGAAGTAGATGGTGTGATTGCATAGGTGTCATAGGGCTGCGGCCCTGCCAGTGAGGAGCCAGGGAACTATCCCAAGAATTAGGCAGGTGGCCTGAAGTTGGATGCCGCATTTCCCTGTAGGTTCTCCTCTTAACTGAAAATCACAGATATCAAGGATTTGGAATCCATAGTATGGCCTCTTGGTCACTATGCTCTCATTTTTCAGCTGTTGTTAAAATACCCTACATGCAACGCCATCTTGGATCCTCTGTATTTGGTTTTGTTAAAGGCCATTTCTGTATGTGGAGGTCAGATGTTGGTGTCATTTTTCCTTGTCAATCTCTTTCAACTTTAGCAGAGTCTCTCACTGAACTCAAAACATCCTTATTGGGCTAGTCTACCTAACCAGTCTA
Organism: Pachyuromys duprasi; assembly: GCA_028658305.1. Lineage (NCBI taxonomy): Eukaryota > Metazoa > Chordata > Mammalia > Rodentia > Muridae > Pachyuromys > Pachyuromys duprasi. The sequence goes on from JAQQSO010005731.1 coordinate 7,862, forward strand.
CTCTAGGGATCCAAACGACTTTGAGTCCAAAGGCCTGGCATTATAGGTGGGTTTTGATGTCTTCCTAGCTTTTTCCTCTGGGTTCAGGGAATCCAAATTCTGGTTCTCATGTTTATGGGACAAGTACAGATAACTAGCTCTCAGCCATAGCAATGAAAATTATTTTTTGCATTAGATATACTCAAAATGTAGAGAAAAAGGGATTGTATCATGTCCAAACCCAATTGATGCATCTGCAACCATTGGGAAAGCAGGAACCAAGTTTCCTGCTTCTAGATAGTGTTCCCTAGTTGTAACATAAAAATATAGCCAACAACTCAAAACAATATTGTTGCCTGAACAGGCTAGCATCATTACAATGGCAAATGACATGCTATTGTGGACAGGGAACATTCCATACAGTATTATGCCTAGATGAACAGTCATAAAGAGGCAATCACTCTGAAGAAAAGAACTAATTTCTACCAAGACAGTTCCTGAGTATGCTGTCCGATACCAAGTCATCATCCATGAACTCATGTACAAATTAGCAATGATAAATGGGTTCAGTAGCTTCCTCCCCCTCTCTCTTTATGTGTGTGTATGTGGGGGGTTAACAATAAGAATTTTTAAATGGGAGCATTAATTTGGGAGGGATAGTTGACACAGAAGGAGTTGAAGGAGAACAGAGGGATGAGAATAATGCAGACTAAAAAAGGTAATAAAGTAAATAAAGGTAAAAAAGTAATGACATAATGATGTAGGCAAAAGATTAAAAAAATACTTATAATGATAGTCATCTCCATTAAATAAAACACCAGTCACCATCATCCTGCTTTCTCTCTTTCTATATGCTTTCTCCCAGAAAGGCCTTTCTGACCCAGAACACTACAGACCTGTATGTTTATTAAATGGCTCCTCTGACCCAGAACAGTTCAAAATGTTCATGTTCGCCATGAATGGTTAAAACTACTTTCAAACATTTGTGTTATACTTAGAGTCACAGCTCAGTGATATGAGCAATCAAACATTGATGTTGGAAGTCTGATCTTGACATTGGCTCCTAGCGCTGCTGCAAGGAAGCCACTTAACCTTGGGTTTCAAGTTTCTCATCTGTAAAATTGGTCTAAAAACACTTACCTGCCCCTCAGGAGAATGTGCAGATTTTTGGGAAAAAAAAGTGGGGAAGAGAACTGAATCTGAATATGGCTCCAGAAATAGAAAAGAATGAGCCTGTTCCTTTCCCTGCTATTTTGCTGCTGTTTCTTGTTCCAATTAACCCATAAAGTTTTGTTGATCCTGTACTCAAATTCCAGAAATTGGGACAATTTCAATGTTAATAAACATGAAACTCTGGTTGTCATGAATGTTACTCTCAGGCAATTGATGACAATATTTTGAAGAATCTTTATTCTGGGTTTTCTGAAAAGATCATCTTAGTTGAGGTCTTTACTTTAATAATTTTATCAAAACATTAATAATTATCCCCTAACTTGTGCCAACACAAGAAAATGTGACTATTTAAAAGTTTGAAATCTTCCCTAGGGTCCTCCTTGTTGTTTAGCTTCTTTAGGTCGACAGATTTTAGTGTGTTCACCCTATATAAAATGGCTAATATCCACTTATGAGTGAGTATATATCATGCATGTCTCTGTGCTTCTGGGATACCTTAATCAGAATGATCTTTTCTAGTTCTCACCATTTGCCTGGAAATTTCATGTTTCCCTTGTTTTTAAAAACAGAGTAGTATTCCATTGTGTAAATGTACCACACTTTCTGTTTCAATTTTCATTCAAAAGGGAAAACAGGATAGACAGCAGAAGCAGTAGAAGAGAGGAAACAGGACAAGAACCTACCACATATGTCCTTTAAAAGACTCCAACCAACAGGGGTTTGAAGCAGATGGAGACACTCAGCTAAACTTTGGACAGAGCATAGGGAATCTTATGGAAGAAAGGTATATAAAAGGATCCAGAGGGAACAGGGGCCACACAAGGAAACAAACAAAGCAAAAAAAAAATGCAGAGCCCAGGGAAAACTGAGAAATGTATGCACTAAACAAAGACCTTACATAGAGAAGACATGGATGCCTTGTTTAGATGTAGCTCATAGAAATAGACAGCTCAGTCTCCTTTTGGGTTTCCTAATAAGAGGAGAAGAGACAGTTTCTAACATGAACTTGGTTTCCTACTACTTGATCACTTATTCCTGGTATGGCAACCTAGCCAGCCCACAGAGGGAGAAGATCCAGGCAGCCCTGATGGGACCTAATATGCTAGGTTAAGACAGTAGGTGATGAGGACCTCTCCTATCAGTGGAGAAAGGAAGAGAGAAAGGTGAGGAAGAGTGAGGGAGGCTAGGCATGGGGAGAGATGAGGCAGGAAGCAACAACTGGGACACAAAGTGAATACATTGTCAATAATAATAATGATGATAAGCATAACAACAATACTAAAAGTTTGAAATTTACCAGGTTGATAAATCAGCTGAAACTTGGGTTTACTTCCAAAGTCTTCACTGAAGAAGACATAAAATAAGAGGTATGAATTCTAGAGCCTAGTCCATTTAGACAGGCGTCTTTCATTTCTTTTAGAGATCTGGGGACAGAAGCATCCCTCTTCCATTCTCACATATGTTTATCAGTTATTATACTTTGTCTTGTCCACAACCAAATAGTAACTCAGGGAACCTCTGAGTGAACAATCAATTATAATGATACACATAGGTATATAATGCAAAAGGCAATTAGACTCAGACCTGGAAATGATGATCACAAAATCTTCTGAAATTATGGGAAATATTTAACTGAGCAGAAGGTTTTTGAAGAGAATATGTATATATATATATATATATATATATATATATATATTCTGAAACTGGTAATACACTTTTGAATTACCACATGGATGCTGGGAATTCAACATGAGGCCTCTACAAGAGTAACACATGTCTTTAATATCTGAGATATCTTTCCAGTTCCCAGTGACTCAGCTTTCAATGTATTTTTCCTAGACAAGTTTGGAAACAATCTGGTGAGTAGCAACAGAAAGAAATATGAAGAAGAGGCTCCAGAATTTCCCAGAGCAGGATTTTGATCCTCTTGATGGTGAGAATAAAATTATATAAAAACCATTCATCCCAAATCATACTGAGTGCTCAAGAGAGGTATTTGTAGTTCTGAATGTTTCCAATCTGCCATAGGATCAGAATTTGGTTCCCAGGACTAATATCAAGAGGCTCACAAACCCCTATAACTGTAACTGCATGGGATCTGGAATACCATTCTGGATTCTACAAGCACCAATACCCATCTTTTCCAGAGACAGACACAAACACATATTCATACAAATAGTTTTTAAGTCATTGGTTTCCACTTCCTCTGACATGGGTTCTGGAAAACATCAGCCACAGACCTATCCATGTACAGTAACTGTTCCCTAGGGACAATGTGCAGTCTGAGGAGCATGAGAACTAGGTGGAAGTCAGTCTCTATCTCTGACAGGAAGATTTCTTTGAATGTCTTTTCTACAAACCCTTCAGAATCAAGTAGAATGCCAACAAAAATCCATAGAATGTTTTTATTAGGTTTTTTAGTTAGTTTTTTTCTTCCTATTTAATACTCATAAATTTATTTTGGCTCTTTATAAAAACCTAATCCCTGTTATGAAAATATCAGCAGGAAACATAAAGACAAGGAAGGACTGAGATTGAGTGATTGATGTGATTAAATAATGTAAAAAGTGACTATCTAGAGCAAGAATTGTTACAATGTATTCTTTATGGATGACAATTTTTATCCTTTCATCCATATTGCAAATGCATATATAATAGAAGATATTGTATTGTATGATACACGTACACACAGAATCAGGATGTTTGTATGTGTATGTGTTGCTAGCCCCACATATGAAGGTACAGGAAGCAGATTTATACATTTAGATAATCATGGTGGTCAACACTATCATAGAGGATATTTGTTCTTATAAGGG
>JAQQSO010005732.1:0-11826 GCA_028658305.1 Pachyuromys duprasi
GGTGACTCTAACCAAGAAAGTGAAAGACCTGATTGAGAAAAACTTCAAATCTCTGAAGAAAGAAATTGAAGAAGATATCAGAAGATGGAAAGACCTCTCGTGTTCATGGATTGGTAGGAATAAAATAGTGAAAATGACCATACTGCCAAAAGCAATCTACAGATTCAATGCAATTCCCATCAAAATACCAACACAATTCTTCACAGATCTTGAAAGAAAAATTCTCAACTTCCTATGGAGAAACAAAAAACCCAGAATTTCCAAAACGGTCCTGTACAACAACAGATCATCTGGAGGTATCTCTATCCCTGATCTCAAGCTGTACTACAGAGCAATAGTAATAAAAACTATTCTATGCCATGGTACTGACATAGAAACAGAATAGTGGATCAATGGAACTGAAGAGAAGACCCAGAAATAAACCCACACACTTATGGACACCTGTTTTTTGATAAAGAAGCCAAAACCATTCAATGGAAAAAAGACAGCATCTTTAACAAATGGTTCTGGTCCAACTGGATGTCCATATGCAGAAATATGAAAACAGATCCATATTTATCACCCTGCACAAAACTAAAGTCTAAGTGAATCAAAGACCTCAACATAAAACCAGACACTTAAATCAGTTAGAAGAAAAAGTAGGGAAGAGCCTAGAACTCATTGGCATAGGAGACAACTTCCTGAACAAAACACCAACAGCACAGGCTTTAAGATCAACAATCAATAAATGGGACCTCATGAAACTGAAATTTTTCTGTAAAGCAAAGGACACTATCTTCAAAACAAATGACAGTATACAGACTTGGAAAGGATCTTCATCAACCCTACATCTGACAGAGTACTAATATCCAGTATATGTAAAGAACTCAAAAAGGTAAAAATCAACAAATCAAGTAATCCAATTAAAAATGTGGTATGGAGCTAAACAGAGAACCCTCTGTAAAGGGCTGTAGAATTGCAGAAAAACTCTTAAAGAAATGCTCAATGTCCTTAGCCATCAGGGAGATGCAAATCAAAATGACCCTGAGATTTCACCTCATACCCATCAGCATGGCTAAGATAAAAAAAAAAACTCAAGTGACAACACATGCTAGAGAGGTTGTGGAGAAAAGGGAATTCTCCATTGTTGGTGGGAATGCAAACTTGTACAACCACTTTGTAAATCAATTTGGCACTTTCTTAAACAATTAGGAATAATGATTCCACAAGACAAAGCTATTCTACTCCTAGGCATATATCCAAAAGATGCTCATGTACACAACAAGGACATTTGTTCAACCATGTTTGTAGCTGTTTTATTCATAATAGCCAGAACTTGGAAACAACACAGATGTCCCTCAGTTGAGGAATGGATACAGAAATTGTGGTAATTTGACACAATGAAATACTACTTAGCAATTAAAAAGGAGGAAATCATGAAATTTGCAGGCAAATGGTGGGACCTGGAAACTATCATCCTAAGTGAGGTATCCCAAAAGCAGAAAGAAACGCATGGTATATACTCACTGATATGACCTATAAGATAGGATAAACATACTGAAATCTATACACCTAAAGAAGATAAACAAGAAAGAGGACCTGGGGTAAGAGGATCAATCCTCGCTTAGAAAGACAAATGGGATGGACACTGGATGTAGGAGAAAACAAGTAACAGGACAAGAGCCTACCACAGAGGGTCTCTGAAAGACTGTATCTAGCAGTGTATCAAAGCAGATATTAAGAATCATAAGCAAACATTTGGCAGAGTGCAGGGAATCACATGAAAGAAGGGGGAGTTAGTAAGAGCTGGAGAGGACAGGAGCTCCACAAGGACCAAATATATCAGGACACAAGGGTCTTTTATGTGACTGTTTCTCCAACCAAGGACCATGTATGGCTATAACCTAGAACCCCTGCTTGGATATAGCCCATGGTAGCTCAGTATCCAAGTGGGTACTCTAGTAAGGGGAATAGGGACTATTTCTGACATGAACTCAACGACTGGCTCTTCGACCCCCCCCCAAGGGAGGAGCAGCCTTGCTAGACCCCAGAAGAGGACATTGAAGCCAGCCCTGAATAAACCTGATAAACTAGGGTCAGATGGAAGGGGAAGAGGTCCTCCCCTATCAGTGGACTTGGAAAGGGGCAGGGAGGAGATGAGGGAGGGATGGAGGATTGGGAGGGAATGAAGGAGGGGGTTATGCTGGGATACAAAGTATATAACCTGTGATTAATATAAAAAATAAATAAATACAAACAAAAAAAGAAAGAAAGAAAAGAAAACATGGTGTGCATCATATGGTCCTGGATAAAACCGAATGAGGGGTGTTTTGCATATAATATGTATCAGCTGTCTTTTCCCAGTCTGAGGGCCCAGAAGAGCCTGAGAAAGTCATCATGGCAGAATAAAAAAGAATCTGTTTGTGGGCCTTTGGAGTACCATCACTTATTAGCTCAGTGCCACTGGAAAAATAATTTTATCTCTTTTCATCCATAAAATGGCCTTAGAAGTGCCCAAATGAAAGATCTAGTCAAAGAGCAGTTGCGGGAAAGATTCATAAACTGTGAATTATGTAAATAATATATATTAGATAATGGAACTAAAGCGGATTCTATTACACATGGAGGAGGAACAAGGGGTGTAATTGGTCATACCAGTAGAACAAAAGCTCTCCATATGGCCTAGAGTACTGATAGAAAGAACATTAGTATGCCGCAAGTAGAAACACATATACTCTACATATATTCTGTAGAACTTTGTGATGGATGGCTGATGTTTCCAAAGAATAAGTATATCTCAATTATAATGACCTAAATTTATATTAACACAGAGAGGTTTTTTTCTTATTTTAAAGTTAACACTGTACAGGTATGTGAGAAGAAGCCACACTATACTATTCTTCATTTAAAAAGTATCCATACACTTTAAGAAGTGATGAGCAATCAGGAAATATAGTCACAGTCCTTATAAGAATGTTCCCTTTTGATCACAGTCCTAGAAGAAAAAAAATGACATCCCTCTACATTAAGTTCCATTTTTCATCCACAAGGACAGGATTATTCTTCTTGAGAAAGCCTTTACTCATAGCTCTTATCTTTATTTTGTTCTAGTGTCTGATAAATTTGGCCACAGGAACGCAGCAAATCATGATGACTATTGAGAAAGCTGATTTCAGCAAGAGTTATAAAATTTAGCCTAGAGAAAAACTGACCTGAGAAAAGAAAATATCCCTTCAGGTAATTTTTAATCCATATTCAGTGAGTATTAGGGCTTCTTGATAAGCATGTTATTGGTCATACTGTGTTTTCCTGAAATTGATTCCACTATATGAAGGAGATGGCACTGAGGAATCCCTCTATATCATGTCACAGTGTACCGTTTCTTAACACACTGTATTTTTCCACATATAAGTAAAATGGAAAAAAAGGAAGAAAAGAAGGAATAAATGGAAAGGATGTAGAAAAGAGAAGAAAGAAGATATTAGAGATAGAAGGGATGAAATGGGAATAAGAACACTTGAACAAAGCAGATAAGAATGAAAAATACACAAAAAGAAAAGACTATTTGGGTGGAGACTGGAAGTAAAGCAAATACTTTACAAAAGTAAAGTATTCAATGTGTTTGTTGGAGTATGGTGCATACGTCCTTCAGAACTGACTCTAGGAGCCAATAGCTCCCAGAATCAACAGCATATTGCTTCCTAGTCCTTACTTGCCTTTAGGTCTTAAAAGTCTAACTCAAAACAACTATGGGTTTGGCAATTCTACATTTGCTACTGCAAAGTGATAATTCAACCATCCACACCTCTTCTTGTTTTTCTGTACAACAAATCTTGAGGAGCAAGGCTGAGAAAAGTTTGGAACTGAGGTGAGGCAGAGATTTTCTCCAACTAATGATTCTCATACTCAAAGTTTACAACCCAGTCAATCAATCCATTTTTTCCTTTGAGTTCTTGGAGAGATGAATGTCAAAGAGAATTAAGAGGGGAGCCAAGAAAGAGGTCACATAGTCTCTAGATGCTCCAGAGCCTAACTTTCCACTCCTAACTCTGAGGAGCATCAAGGAGCGTCATTATCTCACAGGGTTGCAAAAAATAGAATTAATTCTCACAGAGGTGATCCACAAAAATGTCATATGCTTTAATCTAAACCAAACTCCTTCACTGAAAAGACATCTAATGTGGCACTTCCTGAGCGCTCTCTGCCATCCCCAATCATTCTCCTATAAAATCCTGCATGCTCTGGTAGAACTGTTTTAGCTCCCAAGGCAAGATATAGACTTCTTCACTCCATCAACTAGATTTGACTTCCTCGGCCTCTGTCTCAAGCCTTCTTTCTGGCCCCACATCCTATCTGCACTACTCACTATTGGCTGTCTCAGCTGTGACACTTAGGCCTATGTCCCTCTGAGAACAACCAGAGAGTGACTTCAGTAAGCTAGTGGTGATTATTCCAAGTAATTACAACATCCAACAGCTACTATTTATGCTGAAGAAATTTATCCCTTAACATCTAGAAGCTAGCTTTTTACCCAATTGAAACCACAAAAGAACATTTCAGAGTTCTCACAAATACCTTGTAACAGGTTTGTGGCTTTTTAAACATATGCTTTCATTTCTCTCTCTCTCTCTGTCTCTCTCTCCACTTCCCCATATCTCAATGCATCTGCCTGCGTACACATGTGCACCTGCACACACACCTCTATATAGACAGAGCATCTTTACAGCATAATTGCTCATCCCATGAGTATTTATTCCAATGTTCTGTATTTATTTTCTTAACATCTTAAGATATATTGTATGTATGATTTAATTTTTTAATTCCATGAGAAGACAGCACATATTTGTGTCTTCACAGCAGCCATTTCGCTGTTGAATAATGCTTATAATAACACTTAAGGATAACAACCACACCATATGTGTTATGAAAATTAAGAAGCTCTTAAACTCATTTATTTCTTATGAACTAGATAGCAAGCTGTGATGTTTAAACACAAGTAAACTGAAAGAAAGGTAAAAAGAAATATTAGTGTTACTAGACAAACATAATTCATTGGGGGCCAAATCTGAATGATCCAAAGATGTGAATAAAGGAAAGTGGTTAATTGAAAGCATGGTCATTGCTAGAGCCAGTGAACCAGAGGAGAAAGCACAATGCTTAAAAAACTTGTCACAAAATGGGATGGTGGGGACTCAAGAGAAATAGGAGCAAAATGTGTTTACTACAGAGATGAAGACTGGGGGCTAGAAGGTGTCCAGTAAGTAGCATGATGCCAACATCCTGTGTGGTGCTAAATTCAGTTAATGATGAGACTCCCATGCATCTCCATGACATTAAGAAGCTAGACAGTAGCAGAGAAACAGTACTTAATGTTGCTGACTCTCTTTATATCCTAAGTAGGAACATGAAATGATCAGTATTAGATGATGCCCCAAACTGTTCTGCTGTTCTCATAAGCCTCAGTCTTTATGTGATCAGAACAGGAGAGAGATCCATTTTAAGTAACACCCTCCATCACCACAGCCTGTGGGATTTCTTCTAACGTAGACTCACCTGTCTGCGCAGCCTGTTTCATATACTGGCTCTGAAGGTTTGCTGATTCTTGCCACCACTGTTCTTAGGATCCTGGACAACCCTCTGCCAGTGCCTTGGCTACATCTGTGGTTTGTACAGAATTCATTGACATTCGGTTTTATATTTGAAAATGTTCTTGTTCTTCACCCAAGTCACATATGTCCAAGTCCACACTTCCCACATCTCTGAGCATCATCCATCTTAGTGCTAACCTGCCAGAGGACCAGCTCTATACAGCTCTAGCTACAGCTTATAGACCTTCAAACAGAATGCTGCATGTTTCTATTGTAATCTAGCTACAACCGTGGGGCACTCTTTCATTTTTTTTCTTTGCTATATGGGCAAATGGGTTGTTGATTTTATTCTCTGCTAGGGACTTTCATTGTCTTATTCTTGGGCATGTTGTTGGCATCCTCCTGTGTGTACCTAGTTCCTGGGCTTTGTGGTAGATCTTTAGTCCAACTGGAACCTGTGGAGACTCTACAATAAGGTTACTCTTCTTAAAGACATTTGGACCACATGGAATTTTTCAGTTCTTGTTGTTCCCTGAAATACATCCATAATTTGACCTTTTCGGCTGTCCAATTATTTAAAACATGGGTAAGTAATCATGAGCCAAGATGAAATGGGAATAAAAGATCAGATCTTTTTTGGTCCTTTCTTTTATTAAAAATTTAGCAAGAAGACAACCCAGAGAAAAATCATGACATCTTTAATTTAAGCTATTAGATAGGATAACAGAGTAAAAATTATCTGTAATAGATTCAATTTTTTTTTATCTGCTACCAGCTAGCAAAATGACCTTAAAATTCACTCAACTTTAAGGTCACAATTTTTTTCTATAAAATGATAAAATTATATTAAGTAAACCATCCAAATGGCCTTTTCTGACTCTAACATTATATGATGATGAGATACACCAATCTCAGTGCTTAATGAGAAATGCAACCATGTTATTCCAGTAGAATTTTCTGATTCTCATGCATAGGACCCCTCCACATACAATGCTATATGAGAAGCAAGAAAAACCAAGAATGCTTGGCAAATGCAGAGTAATCTAAACATCTGCTTTGTATTATCTTATAGTCCTTGCAACATTTCATCATAGACATTATTTTATAGTGGAGAATGAGGCATAAAGAGGCACAGGAAATAAATGAAAAATATCTGGGTATTAATTGTGCATTTCAAGGTTAAAACCTACATTGTATTATCATGATATATTAAATCAGATATGTGGATACAACTGACTCATGCTGTGAAATTGCCTTTCTTTGATGCTTGGGAAGATGCAGATCATAATGAGCTTCTGATCATCAGCTCTGAAACAAATTTTCAGCAAATATTAAGTAGGCTATGATAGGTATCAGAATCTAGGAAGAATCAATATCAAAAACATGGCTGCTATCACTCAGAAAAGGCAAAGATTTTCCTACCACTGCCCATCAGCTTTACTAATAAATGAGTTCCTGATGACATTGATTTCATGGTTCTTTCTTGGGTCTAAAAATTAATAGGAGGACAGTGGTTCTGTATAAGCAAAACCTCAAAAGTTCAGCCAACTCCAGAATAAAAGAAACTGAAAATACTAAATATCTTCTCTTAAGTGGTTGTATATGACATGGCTGCTATTCACTGAGAAATTTGTTTTCCACACATCACAAGAAGACTCTGTATCTAGCAGATATTTAAAAGTGAGTGACATCTCTTTCTATCTATCAGTATGGTCACATACGTGATAAGTAATAGTACACATTGATGGGCATTATAGTGTATCTACTAGTTGTTTCCAGAAGCACAAGACCTGTGCTACTCACCTGGGCCACATTTACAAGTCTTTTCAAAAATCTTTTATCCACATATAACCTTAATGTCACCTCATACCTTGTCATTTGTACCAGTCCCTGTAAAATAATAGTAGAGTAACATGATCAACTTATTAATTGATTTATTAGTCATATATCGAGGATCAGAGTTTTCATCCCTAATTCTAGAAGCTAGAAACTTTTAACACTGCTTTGCTTAGGTTAGTTGACCTTTGTTTACCGCTCTAGAGGCACTGGGAAAAGAGAGATTGGAGCTGATAAATGAGGCAGATTAAAGTGTCATGCAATGGGCGACTTTATTAAGAGCCTCGGAAAATTGATACTCTGAGGGTTAAGAAGAATCACATGAGTAAAGTGTATAATAACAAAGACAAGCCACATGTGGCAGACAAGCTACCATAAAGGTATGTAAAAAATAACAATTTCCACTTAAAATTAATAATCAGAAGTAAACTCCTATCCACTATGTTTAGGAGTCTTGTGGGACTCCAAGAACACAATCCAAGGACAATTCTGTATTTTTTAAAGAAACTGAGGCCCCAATTGTCCCGCTGTCTTGGAGCTTTCTCACAAGCTCCCAGCAACCTGGTAACAAGGCTCCATCCTTGCACTGTGTTCCAGCAGACGTTTAAACTCATTCATCTCGTCTGTAAAAGGAATTCAGTCTTTGCCCACACAATTGCGTGTTACCATTCATAAATGTCCATTAAAAGCACAAAGAAAATAAACCCTAACTAAAAAAACTATTAGCAGTTGATAGTATCTGAGGGAAGGAAAATGTTCATTCTTTGTTGCTTTGTCAATGTGTTAGTGAATAACCCATAAACATATATGGCAGCACTAAAGAAGTAAGTGGTGGGGGAGGGGAAGTCAAAAGAGGAGGAAGAGGAGGAAGAAGACATGAAGTTGGGAACTTGATATATTGGAGGGAGCTAGCAGTGACATAGAACATAAGGAGTTTAGTCAGGAAGTGGTAGAGCATGCCTTTGATCCCAGTACCTGGGAGGCAGGAGCAGGCAGATAAGTTTGAGGCTAGCCTTGTCTACAAAGTGAGTTGCAGGACAGCCAAGGCTACACAAAGAAACCCTGTCTAATATAATGTTGTTCATTTCTTCCAAAATAAGAAAAAAAGTAAAAAAGTGAATATAACACAGAATGAAAAAATAAACAAATATATTTATTCATTTTCATTTCTGCTAAATTGGTGGATTTTTCTTTATTTAGCACTAAAACAGTAATCAAGAAGTTAATTTAGTAGATTTGAACATGGAGTAAAACATTGGAACTGATGCCATCTCATAGATAAAATGATAGAGTAGGAATGTGTGTCTAAATAATTGACGTTTAGCCAAGGACACAAGCGCTGGACTGAGAGCAGGTAAACATGTAGCTTTGTTTCCATCCCCAGAACCTAGGTGGAAAGCTGGATGTTATAACAGGTGTTTATAACACTGGAATGGAGACACACAGATCGTTGGAGCTCTCCTGCCAGCAAACTTAGCCTAAGTTTAAGGTCAAGCAAGAGAATCTGTCTCAAATATCAAACTGTAATAACACCTGAGGAAGATCTGTAGTATTCATACATGTATCCACATATACTTCAACACCCTAGTACCAACAAACACACACAAATGACACATATTTATTTTAGGTTCTATAATTTTTATAGAATAATAATACCTCCCATTGTAAATTAAGAGATAATTATGGAATAAAATATACTAATATTTATACATGCTCCCCCTGCCTTTTCTTGCTTCTTGCCATCCTTCCTGTCATTCAGTAACTTATACTTTATGCTGGCATGAAATCTGCCTTGAAATCAATTCCTGTGTTAACATCAGCTTGGATGCAAAAGATTGTCATAAAGCATTAGTGAACTCTGGGTCCTAAAGTAGAGCTTAGCAGAGAGAAATGTGAATACTACCTAGGAAGAGGTTGGAAGCTTCACACTGCACATCACTCACAAATACAGGAGACTCTAGAGACACTCCATTTACACACAAGTCTTCTCCGTGTTCTTATTTATAAAAGCAATATTAAAAGACCAGCAAGAAAAGTGACAGCATCATCAGAAATCCCAAGGGAGGAATCTGAAGGCAAAGCTAATCTACTTCAAGTGACAGGATGAAACCAAAAGAATGGCTCTCTAGTGTCCGAGAGATGCTGTGGTTATTAGTGTTGGGATCTTTTCCAAAACTGTGTAGCTGCCTTTATCATCTTCAGCATGGCTGAATTCAGGGCGATCATTTGTAGACCATACATTGACTCTTTATTCTGTGGTTGTCTATCACTCAAATCTACTCCATTCTTTCTCCTTATCTGTCCCCTATTGGCATCGAATTGGTATCTATTTCCCCAGGTGTTTGCAACCTATGTCCAAACACTTCCTACAACATGTACTTTTCACCTCCACGCATTTCATTATTCACATGCTAGGATATTTTCTAGATTGTGATTCTAGGCTTATTGTTAATATTGTATCTGTAACACACATAAGGAAATAGACTATGCATTCTAGTTTCTACAACCTTAAAAAATTCCTTTTTATGTTATTGATGATTTTTGATATCATTCACATTTAATTTTTTCATTTATATATGCATTGTCTTTACAACAAGATAGTTCTCACAGGGTTGGGGAGATGGATCAGGCAGTAAAATCATGCAATTTTAAGTAACAAAGTTCAGATCCCCCAATGTGGCACAAACTTATAATCCAAACTCTTGAGAGGCATAAACAGCTTTCTGGAGATTGTGGGCCAGCCGCAATAACCAGTCAATAGATTCCAGATTCGGTTAGAGACTGTCCCAAGAATAAGGTAAGAGAAAGACACTCAACACCAACCTCTGGGGTGAACAGACACATATAGAGAAGTACACTGGGGCATATGTAAGCGCATATGTTAGCTCTCCCCCCCCCCCCGCCTCTCTCTCATATATGTCTCTGTCTCTTTCTCTCTCTTTCACACAAACACACATGTGCACGCGCGCGCGTGCGCACACACACACACACACACACACACACACACACACACACACACACACACTGTAGTTCTTTCACTGACATTTATTTTATTAAGAAGCACCGAAGTCCAAACACTTCCAGAGATGGAGAGTTGAGTAGGATCCATCAATGTCTTTGCAGAGTTTGTAGTAAAGGTCATATTATAGTTATAAATGTTTATGGCATACAGAAAGTTACTTATATTCTAGCCACTTTCCAAAGAAATTTTGAGACTGATCACCAAATAGAATGTGCAAATAGAATGTGAGAGACGTTAATGACTCCAAGGCAGACTGAGTGTTTGTCATCTTTATATTTCAAATGTCAAGGGAGTTCTCAGAACAGATACTGAATTTATCAGTATGGTTTTTCTAGATATCACAGAGCCTTGTCATTATCCACAGAGTATATAGTGAAAAACTCAAAAATGGACTTATATATCTGCTGCTCCCTGGTGGGTAGACACACAGTAATTAGGAATAAATATTTCCTTCACCTTAGGTTCTTGGTAAACAATGCTGACTGAGCAGCTGTGCACCTGCCTTAAGTTAACAATATTCTTTGTTCTGCAACATCCACTGACATTGTCTAATTCTATCAGTAACCAAAACACTAGTAAGAAATAAGAAATTAAAATAGAGAACTTGTGTTAAGTTTTCAAGTTCTTCTTCAAGATAGTGGGTAGTAGGAAGAGTTAAATTTGATTTATTTATTTTATATATATATATATTTTAATTTATTTATTTTTATCTCAATCACAGGTTAGGTACTTTGAATCCCAGGCATAGCCCCATCCCCCATTCCCTCCTACCCTCCCACTCCGTCCCTTATCTCCCTCTTCCCCGCCCCCTCCAAGTCCTCCAACATGGGAGGACCTCCTTCCCTTCCATCCAACCCCAGCATATCCTGTCTCCTCAGGGCTGGCTGCAATGTCCTCCCCTGGGATCTAGCCAGTCTGTCACTCCCCGGCTTGTATGGGGGAGGGTCAAAGAGTCAGCCATCATGATCATGACTGAAACAGTCCCTGTTTCCCTGAATAGGGTCTTCAGTCCTACACTGAGTTATCATGGGCCCCATCCGAGCTGGGGTTCCAGTCCACATCCACACATGGTCCTTGACTGTAGAAACCGTCTCTAACAAGACCCCTGTGCCCTGCTCAGTTTGGTCTTTGTG
Source organism: Pachyuromys duprasi (assembly GCA_028658305.1). Lineage (NCBI taxonomy): Eukaryota > Metazoa > Chordata > Mammalia > Rodentia > Muridae > Pachyuromys > Pachyuromys duprasi. Next base: position 11,559 of record JAQQSO010005732.1, read on the forward strand.
GAGCTCTTGTTCTCCCCAAGTCTCAACAACCTCCCCCAGATCTATCATTACTTCTCACCCTCTGTCAGAGGCTTGATCTCGAGTCTTAATATCCACTCTGATACATCACTACATTGACGACCCCCCCCAAGAGGTCCTCTTTGGCATGCTCCTGTTCTGTTGCTTGTTTTCTCTTCCACTCAATGTCCATCCCATTTGTTCATTCAAACAAGCATTGATCATACCAATCTGGGTCCTCCTTCTTGTATATCCTCTCTAGGTGCGTAGA
>JAQQSO010005733.1:0-11826 GCA_028658305.1 Pachyuromys duprasi
CATACTGAGTGAGTTATCCCAAAAGCAGAAAGAAACATATGGTATATACTCACTTATATAAACCTATAGGATAGGAAGTTCAAGCTGAAATCTATGCACCCAGAGAGGATATACAAGAAGGAGGACCCAGGTTGGTATGATCAATGCTTGTTTGAAAGAACAAATGGGATGGACATTGAGTGGAGGAGAAAACAAGCAACAGAACAGGAGCATGCCAAAGAGGACCTCTGGGGTGGGGGGGTGTCAGTGTAGCGATGTATCAGAGCGGATATTAAGACTCAAGATCAAGCCTCTGACAGAGGGTTAGAGTAATGATAGATCTCGGGGAGGTTGTTGAGACTTGGGGAGAACAAGAGCTCCACAAAGACCAAACTGAGCAGGGCACAGGGGTCTTGTAAGAGACAATTTCTACAATCAAGGACCATGTGTGGTTGTGGACTGGAACCCCGGCATGGATGGGGCCCATGATAACATGGTGTAGGGCTGAAGGCCCTATTCAGGGAAACAGGGACTGTTTCAGTCATGATCTTGATGGCTGACTCTTTGACCCTCCCCCATACAAGCCAGGGAGTGACAGACTGGCTAGATCCCAGGGGAGGACTTTGCAGCCAGCCCTGAGGAGACAGGATAAGCTGGGATTGGATGGAAGGGAAGGAGGTCCTCCCCTGTTGGTGGACTTGGAGGGGGTGGGGAAGAAGGAGATGAGGGAGGGATTGGGAGGGTAGGAGGAAATGGGGGGGGGGCTACGCCTGGGATTCAAAGTACCTAACCTGTGATTGAGATAAAAATAAATAAATTAAAAGAAAATTAAAAAAAAAAAAAACAAGGCGTGTGGGACATTTAGACTGCATAACCAGGGAAGCCAGCATGGATCTAGTGTGAGGTTGAAAAGTGTCCAAATCCAGAAAATCTTAATCTTGAGACATCCAGGAGTTAGGCCCACTTCCTCCCTGTTCTCTGCCAGCATGCCCTGGCCCACATAGCTCTGAGACCCCAACCTTACACTTCTTGATGTAGTCAGGTAACATACCACCTAAAATTCCTCCCCATGCAAATAAAGCATCCATAGCATCTTAGTCTCAGCCAATAACGTACACTTGCCTCAAAACCCCTTTCCAATTCCCAAGGTTCATATAGCCCTGCTCACTCCCAATAAAGTGCACAAGCTGTTTCACTGAATATTGACTCAGAGGGATTTTTCACCAAATGTCATCTAAGAGGGCCGTAACACTAAAATCCTATGAACAGGCCGTCTCCCTAAAGGCACTCCCAGAGGACAGGCAACCTGCAGACTCAGCAGTTCCAGTTCTGTTTCTTCCTTCCAATCCTGGTGTGCAGTGCTGCCTGGATACCCCTAAGCCCTAGGGAGGAAACAGAGCACAGGACCACACATATAGATGACTTAATGTATGTTATGCTATATTATTAAAGATAAATGTAAAAAAAGTATTACATCATCTCATTTAGAACTAAAATGTATTTCAATGAGTCAGTGTTTATTTACTAACAATACGTGGTTATACATACACACACACTTAAATATATAATAAGACAATATTGTAGTGGTTAGCAAGTCTTTATTTTAAACAGACAGAAGGCAAAAAAACCCAAACTTTAAAGTTATTAAGTAGCAAAAATATGAGGCAACTGTAATTGTTATAGTTATTTCTCTTTTGCCATGATGATACAGCAAGTCAACTCAAAAAGGAAAGTATTTATTTTGGGGCCTCATAGTTTCCGAGGGTTAGAATTCATGGCCGCCATGGTAAGAGGCCTGACAACAGGCAGGCAGATCGGCATGCCACTAGAGCAGCAGCTGAGAGTTTACATGTAATCCTCAAGCACGAGCACACAGACAGCTAACTGGGAAGAGAACTGGACTGGAAACCTCAAAGATCACCTCAAGTGAGATTCATGTGCCAAGAAGGACACACATTTAAATTCTTCCCAAACAGTTCCACCGACTTGGAGCCAAGCATTCAAAAGTTGAGACTGAAGAGAACATCTCTCATTTAAACTACAACATTCCAGTCCTGGGATCCCATAAGTTTGCAGATCTATCACAATGAAAGATGCATTACGCCCAAACTGAAAAGTCCTCATAGACTTTCACAGTACCAACAACATTTAAAAGTTCAAAGTCTTTTCTGAGACTCAAGGCAATCTCTTAATTGTAACTCTTTGTCAAATCAAAAACTAAGTATATATTTTCAACCTACAAAATCTCAGAACATATATTACCATTCTGAAAGGAAGAAATTGGGTCATAGTAAGGAAATACTGGACCAAACCAAATCAAAATCCAGCAGGGCAAATTTCAAATTCTGCAGCTCCATGTCTTGGTGTCAAATGGTGAATGTCTCCATACTTTCACCTTTGTCACTACAACACGTGTATCTACATTGGGTTGGTTTTATTCCCTTTATGCAGCTCTCCTTGGGGGGTATCCCATGGTTCTGGCATTTCCAACATCTTGGGGTCTCCAGTGAAATCTAATCTTCATTTTCATAGCTTCACACATTCTGCTCTACAGGCTTCTATGCAGGACTCCTCTGCCACGTGCCTGAATTCAGTGGCATTCCTTAACCTCAGAGGAAGACTTCAAAACCGCTTTACTCCTGCATCCTTCTTGACTCAAAGGCCAGAACCACATGACTGATGCTGCTAAGTTCTGCTATCTGCTCAGTACAGAACCTGGCCTTTTCCTTGAATTACATTTGCAAAAGCTATTACTTATTGCTTTCATTTGCCGAGTAAGTTTTCATTTGTTTTAGGAGAGTCTTTATGCATTCCTTTTTGCAAATTGGAAGTTTACCTGAGGAAGGTCTTCCTTTGAAGGTGCATGCCCTTTATTGCATTTCATGTCCTCTTTTTGAGAACAAGACTTTGCTCAAAGTTAAGTCTCGTGGTCATCTTTTTCTCTTCAATTGTACATTTTGAATTTCTTTTTGCCCTGCTTACTGTTTTTTTGTTGTTGTTGTTGTAAACCTAATATTTTTGCCAACAAAATTAGAAAATTTTCAGTTTACCTCTGGCATATTCTTAGGACAAGGGCAAAACACAACATTCTCTGCAAAATACCAATCCCTAAGCCAGTTGCTTTTATCATTCTCCTCTGAAAACTTTTGAGCTGGGTGTGCACAGTCTACAGGGCCCTCAACATTGCTGTCACCCAAGTCCCCACTACAACGGCCTGTTCAGCCCACCTTCCAACATTCAACTGCTTCCCTAGACCAAAGTCTTGTAGTCTTCCACATTGCCCAGAAAAGCAGCATGGTCAGGCCTGTTACACCAACAGCACCCTCACTGGTAGCAGCTTCTGCTTCAGTTACATTTCTGTTGCTGTGATGAGAAACCATGAGAAAGCCAATATATAAAAGAAAGCAATAAATTGGGAAGATCACAGTCTCAGAGAGTTAGAGAGCATGACCACCATACAGGAAGTGTGGCAGCAGGCAGGCAGGCAGGCACTGGAGCAGTAGTTGAGAGATTATGTCTATTCCAAGGTCATAGGGTAAGGGTGCGGCACTGGGAATGGCCTTGGCATTTGAAAGTTCAAAGACAATCCCTAGTGCCACAACTCCTTTAGGCCATAAGGCCTCACCCCCTAACCCTGCACAAACAATTTCACCAATTATGAGTAAGCATTCAAATATATGAGCCTACAGCAGCCATTCTCATTCAAATCACAAGAGGAATATACAATGTGAGATGTCTGTGTATTAGCAGTATATTGCACACAGGACTTTTTGCCACAAGCAGAACAATGAATGATTTATAGGTTAGTTTGTTCAACTACAACAAACATTTATCAAATTGCATCAAGCATCATGTTACACACTTTCATTTTTCACTCTAAAATTTAGTTTCAAACAAAAATATGGGCAACATATTTCCCTCTGAAGTAGCATGTTTTGACTAGCGAGGAAATGCAAATTAAGGTTGTTTGTGCCTTGATTTGATTCTAAGTCATATAGCAACATTACCTTAAGAAAATAGATGTTCATATAGCAACATTACCTTAAGAAAATAAATTTTTTGAATTGTTTCCTTTAATCTGTTCATATTGTGCTCTTTTAATTGTACTGAAATTGAAATTATATGCTAAAGTTTAAAGTTGAAACACTATTTTATAAAACTGTTACTAAAATATGCATATTTCAAATAAATTCTGTGAGATTCTGGGAATGGTGTGCATTGGAAACAAGTTTGAGTTCAGGGAGCCTTGTCTAGAGGATCTCATTGGAAACTTATCATAAGGGATCAACAATCAAGAGATGGGTAATTGTGACAGAGACTAGAGAAAAAAGAAGGCATGAGTATAAAATTCTAAACAAGGAATTCTGGAAGGAACCAAAAAGGTCAGTCTGCTTTCACCCTCAGGTTCCTATACATGTTGATGTATCTTATTATGAAACCTGACCACCCCTTTTAATGTGGAAAAGGAAGTTAGAGTAAAGTTGAAGGTGAGAACTAAACCAGGCAAATAGAGATTTAAGACACTTCTGAATGTTTCTTTGCTTACAAAGCAATTTGTATAAGAAAGACTATTGCTCCATAAATTCTTAAAACCTACAGAAATTAGTAAGGGCTGGGATTATAAAATGCATTTATTTAAACCCTCAAATATTGAGAAAAAGGTTGTTTTAAAAATAATTGTTTTGCAAAATATAACATGAATTTAACCACTATTGAGTAAACAAACAAAAAAATGCATCTCTTCCCTGCACTCCTTGAGCCCTCCGCTGAAGGAAAGATTTGTCAATAGTGTTCAACATCTCTCCTGAACTCCAGAGAGTTTACAAGGAGTCCCATCAAAAGTAGATGGTGAAGCACTGAGCAAGACAGCCCCCAGAAATCTTACAGTCAGTGTAAAGGTCTGATATCAAGCAACCTCTGCAAGAATGGTTATTTAGCAAACTGCATAAATGCTGGGTCATCAACTAAACAGGATTATGAAAATGCCACAAACTGATAAGGACAAAGCTGTTTCTCAAAGCTATCTCTGCCTCAACACAGCAACCCTCAGTCCCTGCCAGACTGATGTCATTTCTGTATATCTTCTTGAAGGACCCCTCCCTCCACCTTCTTCTTCCTCAGGAGTGTCCTGCACGGCCCTCTGCAGAAGCAACTTGAGGGTCTTGTGCTGGTACATGTGGTACGTAATGGAGCCAACGAGGAAGTAAATGATGGGGTTGGCACAGCTGTTAACACAGGACAAAAATATTGTCACTGCAAAAAATTTACAAGGCCCACCATTACTACAAGTCTCAAGACATGCTAAAAGGACCCAATAGGTTCCATAGGGCAGCCCAAAGAGTAGGAAGACGAGCACTTTGCACACAATGGCCACATACAGCCTAGTCACAGGAATCCTGTGTGAGCCCCAAAATACAGTAACCACTAAGGTCAGACTAGACTACAGAAAAACCACAAGCAAAACAATTAACCATGCAGGAGTGATGAAATCAAGTATCTGACACCAAGCAGGGACAAGACTATCAAATAGAAGAGCACATTCCTTTCCTTCCAGAAGGCTCAAAAACAGAGACAACAGCCAAGGCAGGGTACAGATGACAGCTGAGGTGTGCCTTAGACATTGGCAGTGATACCAGAGGGGCCACAGTACAGACAGGCAGCGTTCAATGCTGAGGGCACTGAGAATGCTCATGCTACAAAGATAAGCCAAGTTTAACCCTACAAAAAAAACCACAACAAAATTGTTAGTAAGAGTCTTTCCAAGGCCCTCTGTGTAGGCTCCTGCCCTGTTGCTTATTTTCTACTACATTCAATGTCCATCTAAGTAAGTGAGAATTGATCATCCCACCCTGGGTCCTCCTTCTTGTTTACTTCCCTGGTGTATAGATTTCAGCATGTCCATCCTATCCTATAGATCTATATGAGTGAGTATATAAAATGTGTTTCTTTCTGATTTTCGGATACCTCACTCAGGATGATCATTTCCAGGTCCCACCATTTGCCTGCAAATTTCATGATTTCCTCATTTTTAATTGCAGAGTAGTATTCCATTATGTAAACGAACCACAATTTCTGTACCCATTCCTCAACTGAGGGACATCTGGGTTGTTTCCAGGTTCTGGCTATTACGAATAAAGCTGCTACGGACATAGTTGAGCAAATGTCCTTGTTGTGCACTAGAGCATCTTTTGGATATATGCCTAGGAGTGGTATAGCTGAGTCTTGAGGAATCACTATTCTTAATTGTCTAAGAAAATGCCAAATTGATATCCAGAGTGGTTGTACAAGTCTGCATTCCCACCAGCAATGGAGGAGGGTTCCTCTTTCTCCACATCCTCTCCAGCATGTATTGTCACTTGAGTTTTTGATCTTAACCATTCTGGTGGGTGTAAGGTGACATCTCAGGGTCATTTTGATTTGCATCTCCCTGATGGCTAAGGATGTTTAGCATTTCTTTAAGTGTTTTTCTGATATTCTACAATCCTCTAGATAGAGTTCTCTGTTTAGCTCAATACCACATTTTTAATTGGATTACTTGATTTGTTTCTTTTTAACTTCTTGAGTTCTTTATATATTCTGGATATTAGCCTTCTGTCAGATACAGGGTTGGTGAAGATCCTTTCCCAGACTGTAGGCTGTTCTTTTCTTTTGATGACAGTGTCTTTTACTTTATAGAAGCTTTTCAGTTTTATGAGGTCCCATTTATTTATCGTTGATCTTAGAGCCGGTCCTGTTGGTGTTCTGTTCACGAAGTAGTCTCCTGTGCCAATGAGTTCTAGGGTCTTCCCCACTTTTTCTTCTAACCAGTTTAGTGTATCTGGTTTTATGTTGAGGTCTTTGATCGACTTGGACTTTACTTTTGTGCAGGGTGATAAATATGGATCTATGTTCATTTTTCTGCATAATGAACTCCAGTTGTATCAGCATCATTTGTTGAAGATGCTGTCTTTTTTCCATTGAATAGGTTTGGCTTCTTAGTCAAAAATCAAGTTTCCATAGGTGTGTGGATTTATTTCTGGGTCTTCTATTCCGTTCCATTGATCCACTCTTCTGTTTCTATGCCAATACCACAGTGTTTTTATTACTATTGCTCTGTAATACAGCTTTAGGTCAGGGATGGCAATACCTCCAGATGATCTGTTGTTGTACAGGATCGTTTTGAAAATTCTGGGTTTTCTGTTTCTCCATATGAAGTTGAGAGTTTTTCTTTCAAGATCTGTGAAGAATTGTGTTTGTATTTTGATGGGAATTGCATTAAATCTGTAGTTCTCTTTTGGCAGAATGTCCATTTTCATTATGTTAATCCTACCAATCCATGAGCACGGGAGTTCTTTCCATCTTCTGATATCTTCTTCAATTTCTTTCTTCAGAGATTTGAAGTTTTTTTTAAAAACAGGTCTTTCACTCGCTTGGTTAGAATCACCCCAAGGTACTTTATGCTATTAGTGGCTATTGTGAAGAGTGTTGTTTCCCTAATTTCTTTCTTGGCCATTTTGTCTTTGGTGTACAGGAGGGCTTCTGATTATCTGATTTTTTTGTTGTTGTTGTTGATTTTGTATCCAGCCACTTTGCTGAAGGTGTTTATTAGTTGAAGGAATTCTCTGGTTGAATTTTTGGAGTCACTCATGTATATTATCATATCGTCTACAAATAGGGATACTTTGACTTCTTCCTTTACAATTTGTATCCCTTTGATCTCCTTTAGTTGTCTTATTGCTCTAGCTAGGACTTCAAGTATTAGGTTTAAGAGATATGGAGACAATGGGCAGCCTTGCCTAGTCCCTGATTTCAGTGGGATTGATTTAGGTTTCTCTCCTTTGAGATTGATGTTGGCTATAGGCTTGCTGTATATTGTCTTTACTATGTTTAGGTATGTGCCTTGTATCCCTGATCTCTCCAAAACTTTAAACATGAATGGATGTTGGATTTTGTCAAATGCTTTTTTGGCATCTAGGGAGATGATCATGTGGTTTTTCTCCTTCAGTTTGTTTATATGGTGGATCACATTGATGGATTTGCATATATTGTACCACCCTTGCATGCCTGGGATGAAGCCTACTTGGTCATGGTGGATGACATCTTTTATGTGTTCTTGGATTGGGTTTGCAAGTATTTTATTGAGTATTTTTGCATCAATATTCATAAGAGAGATAGGTCTTAAGTTCTCCTTATTTTGGGGTCTTTGTGTGGTTTAGGTATCAAGGTGACTATGGCTTCATAGAATGAGTTTGCTAATTTTCCTTCTATTTCTATTTTGTGGAAGAGTTTAGAGAGAATTGTTGTTAGGACTTGTTTGAAGGTCTGGTAGAATTCTGCACTAAAACCATCTGGCTCAGGGCTTCTTTTGGTAGGGAGGTTGTTGATGACTGCTTCTATATCTTTGGGGGATATAGGTCTATTCAATCTTTCTATGTGATCTTGACTTAATTTAGGTAGATGGAATCTATCAATAAAATTGTCCATTTCATTTAAATTTTCAAATTTTGTGGCATATAGGCTTTGGTAGAAAGACCTAATGATTGTTTGGATTTCCTCAGTGAATGTCCCCTTTTCATTTCTGATTTTGTTGATTTGGATAGTTTCTCTCTGCCTTTTTGTTAGTTTGGCTAGAGGCTTGTCTATCTAGTTGATTTTCGCAAAGATCCAGCTCTTGGTTTCATTGATTATTTAAATAGTTTTATTTGTTTCTAATTGATTGATTTCAGTCCTGAATTTGATTATTTCCAGCTGTCGGCTCCTCTTGGGTGTATCTGCTTCTTTTTTCTCTAGGGCTTTAGTTGGGCCATTAAGTTGCTTGTATGAGATGTTGCAAATTTCTTCTTGAAGGTACTTAATACTATGAACTTTCTTCTTAGCACTGCCTTCATTGTGTTCCATAAGTTTGGGTATGTTGTGCTTTCATTTTCCTTGAATTCTAGGAAATCTTTCATTTCTTTCTTAATTTCTTCCCTAACCAAGCTGTCCTTGAGTAGCAAGTTGTTCAGTTTTCATGTAAGTGCAGGATTTTTGCTGTTTCTATTATTATTGAGGTCCAGCTTTAGACCATGATTTTCAGATAGGATACAGGAGATTATTTCAATTTTCTTGTATCTGCTGAGACTTGCTTTGTGACCAACTGTATGTTCTATTTTGGAGAAGGTTCCATGACGTGTTGAAAAAAAATGTGTACTCTTTTGATCTAGGGTGAAAAGTTCTGTAGACATCTATTAGGTCCATTTGATTCAGGGCCTCTGTAATTGCCCATAGTTCTCTGTTTTGCTTCTGATGGGATGATCTGTCCCTTGTTGAGAGTGGAGTGCTGAAGTCCCCCACTATTAGGGTGTTGGGGTCAATGTGTGATTTCAGCTTTAATAATCTTTCTTTTACAAACGTTGGTGTTCTTGTATTTAGGGAATAGATGCTCAAAATTGTGATGTCCTCCTGTTGGAATTTTCCTTTGATGAGAAGGAAGTGCCCCTTATCGTGATTAATTTTAGTTGAAAGTCTATTTTCTTAGATACTAGGATCGTTACTCCAGCTTGTTTTCTGGGTCCATTTGCTTGAAACACATTTTTCCAGCCCTTTACTCTGAGGTAGTTTTTATGTTTGTTGCATAGGTGTGTTTCTTGGATGTAGCAGAGTGTTGGATCCTGTTTCTGCAAACATTTTTTAGTCTGTGTCTCTTTATTGGAGAGTTGAGTCCATTGATGTTGATAGATAGACTGTTAGTTCCTTTTATTGTGGAATTGGTGGTCTTACTATGATTCATTGCTTTTTTTTTCTTTTTATTGGGATGTTATCTGAATCCTATATTTTCTTTGGTGTAGTTGTTTTCATTGGATTGGAGTTTTCCTTCTAGTATCTTCTGTAGGGCTGGGTTGATATGCAGATATTGCTTAAATTTTGTTTTTTCATGGAATATTTTGTTTTCTCCATCTATGTTGATTGAAAGCTTTGCTGGGTATAGTAGCCTTGGTTGGCATCTGTGTTCCCTTAAAGACTGTATGACCTCTGTCCAGGCTCTTCTGGTTTGTATAGTTTCTGATGTGAAGTCTGGTGTGATTCTTTTCGGTCTACCTTCATATGTTACTTGACCCTTTTCCCTTATTGCCTTTAAGAGTTTTGTTTTGTAGGTTTAGTGTTTTGACTATGATGTGATGAGAGGTATTTCTTTTCTGGTCTAGTCTATTTGGTGTTCTGTAGGCTTCTTGTATGTTTATGGGCATTTCTTTCTTTAAGTTGGGAAAATTTTCTTCTATGATTTTCTTAAAAATATTTTCCAATCCTTGGAGCCTGGAGCCTTCTTTTTCATCCTTTCCTATTATTCTTAGGTTTCATCTTTTCATGATATCCTTGATTTCTTGGATGTTTTTTGTCTGGGACTTTTCTGATTTTATTTTTTCTTTGAGTGAGGAATCCATTTCAGCAAGTGTATCTTCAGCTCCCGAGATTCTCTTTTCCATCTCTTGTATTCTATTGGTGATGCTTACCTTTGTAGTTCCTGATCTTTTCTCAAAATTCTCCAGTTCCAGGTTTTTCTCTGTTTGTGTTTTCTTTATAGATTCTAATTCTGTTTTCATGCTTTTCACCATTTCCTTCATCTGATTTAATGTGGCTCCTATTTTTTGTTTGTTTCCTCTCTATATGTCTTTAATTATTCCTCTATGTGGGCAGTTATATTCTTTTGTATTTCTTTGATGGCCTTGTTAATTTCCTCTTTTTGTTCCTCTAGTAACTGCATAAGCATAGCTTTAATATTATTTTCCTGTGTGTCCGTTGAATTAAAATCGCCATTGCTTTTGGGTGTTTCTGGTGGTGCAATGGAGTCCTGATTTTTGTTGGGTGAGTTCTTACATGGACCTCTGGCCATTTTTTAATATATACTCAAGGAGCTATTTGTTTCTTGAAGCTGAACTGTCAGTCTCTGGTGTCTGGAGTATTCTTCAAGAAGATCAGGGAGTTCCAGGGGTTTGATAGTGTGTGTGTGTGTTGTTGCCTCAGTTGTTCCAGTGGGAGGAAAGGCCGCTGGTGCAGTTTCATTGTTGGGGAAGGAGAGTAAGTGTGTGTGTGTGTGTGTGTGTGTGTGTGTGTGTATGTGTGTGCTGTGTGTGTGTGTGTGTGCGCGCACACTGAGAAGAATCTTAAAGGAGAGTGCTAGAGGATTGTATATGGTTGAGCTATGAGGTTTGGGAGCAAGTGCAGGAGGGGATAAGAGTGCTAGCATGTTTAGCAAGCACAGATTACGGGCAAGTGTCTGTGCAGGTTTCCTGAATTCCCAATGTTCTTCACTCTGTGGAGGTTCCAATGGTTGGACTCTGAGATCAGTGGATGGCGCTGCGGGTCACACATATACTCTGTTGTAGGCTCTGTGTGCCCGGCTCTGTGCTCTGTGCTAGAAGCTGTGAGCACTGCACACTGGTCGCCACTCTGGTCTAGAGGCTTGGCTCCTCACTCTGTGCCAGAGGTTGAGTGACCTGGTTTGAGATGGCGGCTGGAGACGCTGCTCTGGTCTGGTCTGAGTTCCGACCTGGGCTTGCTGCTAAGGGCTCCCCTCTGGTCTGGGGACTTGGCGCCTCCTTCTGAGCTAGGGGCTGTGCACTCCAGTCTGGGATGGTATCTGGGGACACCTTAGTGTGGATCAGATACTATATGTCCTGGTCCTGGGTGGTGGCTGGCGACACTGGCATGTGTTCAGCTCAAGGCTAGCAGATGTGTGCCTGCCATTTCTCCCAGGTCTGGACTGGTATCTGAAGTGCATCAGTCTGGACTGGGAACTCTGTGTCCCTGTCAGAGATGGCAGCTGGCGGGGTGGCAGGAGGCTGCAAGGTCAGATCAGGGCTAGCACATGTGTGCTGCCCATGCACCCTG
>JAQQSO010005734.1:0-11825 GCA_028658305.1 Pachyuromys duprasi
TAAGATCTAATAATGTGATGTGAAAAAATGCTGTTTCTGTGTAACTGTATGTTAGTGGTTGCAAGAAATTGTCTGCATGGAACTTTTTGGCATTGACAAATACCAGTGACAACAGGATTTGCTGCTCAGATGAATGTGGCAAACCTAATTGTAAATAATAAACAACAGGCTTATTTACTGTAGTTCTCAATATCTTGAATAAGGCAATAACTGAGTTTCCAGACTCAAGCACTGGCTCAGCCTCTTAGCAATCTTCACCTTAAGCAAGGTGGTGAATCTTTCACTAACCTACAACATATTGAGTTTCCTTATAGCACATTTCCAGATAAAGTTTATATGTATTGGCTCTCCTTTCTACTTTCTTCTCCTTGGTCCTGCTCATATACCTGTACCCTTCAACCCCTTCTCTCTCCACTTTCATGTCACATGTGTACCTTTGTCTTTCTCATGCTTCTTTCAAATGTCTTTTTCCCCTATCATGGTCTCCTACCTAGTTTCATAACTCATATTCACTTTCATACCCACTTGTGCATACCTACAAACATTAAAAGTTAAGATCTGCTCATGTATCATTTAAACTTTCTGTTTTAGTTTGCTTGCTGTTACTGTGGGAAAAAAAAACAGCACCATAAACATGGGGAACACAGGATTTATTTGGCTTCTGGTCACAACCAAACACTGAGTGAAGTCGGCACAGGGGCTCAAGTAGGAATTGAAGCAGAAACTATGGAGGAACACAGCTTACTGGCTTCCTCCAGGGCTGGCTCTCCAGCTCATATTTAACTGGCTTTCTTTCTTTTCTTTTTATTTTATTTTCAAGATTATAAGAGAATTACGTTGTCTCTCCCTTTCCTTTCCTCTCTCCAAACTTTCCCATACATACATTTGTGTTCCCTTCCAATTTTATGACCTCTATTGTTACATATTTATAGGTACATACATGTTTCTAAATATAACCTGTTCAGACTGTAGAATGGTACTTGTGACTGTGATTTCAGAGCTGACCATTTGCTTTTGGATAACCTTTTGTGTGCTATTCTCTGGGAAGGATGTTTCTCTCACTGTTGACATTTCTTAGTTGCCTGTAGTTCTTTGTATAGAGTTGAGGACTCATGGTCTTTCCCCATCCATTTTGGCATATCTGAGGTTATTGTTCTTGTTCAATTCATGTTTAGGTGGTCATGTTGGTGAGCTTTTATGTATAAAATTTCTGCCATTATTAGGAGACACAGCTTTACAGCAAACTTTCTAATCCTGTGGCTCTTACAAATCTCTCCGTCCCCTCAATTAAAATGTTTCTTGAGCCTTAGGTACAGGACCCATTTTGAAGACCTATCCATTGAGGCTGGGGTTCACAACTTTGCATTTTGGTTGTTTGTGATTTTCTGTAATAGTTTCTGTATGTTGCAAAGAGAAGTTTCCTTTATGAGGAGTTATCACTAAGCTTATCTGCGGGATATAAGGACAAATATTTCAGCTCAGGATAACTTAAATAGGGATGTGCTGCCCATAATGGGCTGGGTCCTTCTATATCATTTTGCAATAAAAAGGTCTCCACAGACCCACAGGCGAATCTGATCTGGGAAAAGTATCATTTGAGATGCCCTCTTCTCAGGTAATTCTAGGTTTGTGTAAACTTGGCAATAATACCTAACCAATACACTTTCCAAAGACTCATTTGCCTATCTATAAAACAAAGATATAAAGATTTAGAGTGCAAAATTTGTCAGTAGTTCAACCAAATACTGAAAACAGTGATGTTTGTCATTTGCTTGGAGATGCATTTAGTATCACTATGCTCCTGTCTCCTCACTATTTAAATTATGTCTCTGACACATTGAAAATGTAGATGTGATTTTAATACACACGTACAGCTGAAGGATTGCTGTTAGTTTTAACTCTACTTAATCACTCATCTATTAGATGCCCCATTGAGTCACACGGCAAACCAGTGGGAAGGACCTTACTACTTCATTCCATTTTTAATATGACCTTAGTATTATTCTCTGCTGGCCATTGATTTTCCTATTGGAATTTTATAGACCTTTAAATGGTCCTGCACTAATGGCACCGATGTGTTTTAAAATATTGAAAAGGTAAACTCCTGTTCTCTGTGTGCAATGCATACTTTTGCTGAGAGGTGAAATTTCAGCCTCCTCACTGCCCTTTGATCTCACATTACAGTGATTTGAGTTGCCTGGCTGTCTACTCAGGAGGCATCAGGATATCTGAGCTGTGGGTTCTCAGCCATTTACCATGTTTATTGTGACACCATCCGTCCTCTTCAGAGCACATAAATATCTCTGCAGAGGTCACTGTCTTGGACATAGTTCAAGTATTAGTTTCAGACCAAGAAGAACTTGAAGTAAATCACACCTTTTCTTCTCTTCAGAATCTTTCCAGCTTGTTCCATTAGAAATAATATTCCTGTCATAGAGGGAACTTTGTTTTTTGGTTTTTTGTTTTTGTTTTTACAGTTCTTCAAATATCCTTCTGTAAGCACGCCTTTGGAAGAAGTAAGATATGTGATTATTGATATGAAATATGGCTCATCTTATGTCGTCACACCTCTCTTAAGAACAGGAGTTACAGTTTCAGAGTTACCATGAGCAAGTTCCAAGGCTGGTAACATTCCCTTTTGGCAGGGGATACTGAATTAGGTATAGAATATAAAGTTCAAACAGATCCAGTTGTTTCCTACTAGGCATATATGATGTCAAAGGTGGGTCACTGTCTGACCTGTGGCATGAACACAGTAGTGTCAGTGAGTGTGAGTAGCAGGTGGTTACCACATCTAAGCATACAGCTAGGTCAGTCAAAAAGGGTTAAATATTCAGCATATATCAAGCTTATAAAACAAACTCCATCCAGTAGGAAATACTGGATACTTCAAATGCTTACAGGAACCAAAAGAAGAAGAGATGGTAGTGTGTGTCACTTAGTAGGCACTTAAAAAGTGTTGGCTGTCAATCCATGTAGACAATCCTAGAACACCCCATAGGGATGCTAGAGATGCAGACAGTGCCACTTATTACCTTCCAAAAGAAAGTAACTTGAGGTATATTGTTAAGTAAAAGCTGCTGTTATCATTGCTGCTATGTTTAAAGGTGGTACAAAAATGTTTTTTTTTCCTGAATCTTGGAGAGAGCAATGTCATCACCTTCAGCTGATAGAGAGAAGTTTAAGTGGTGATCTTAGTGCCCTGTGCTGTAAAATGCTTTAGGGTAAAAATTGAAAAGCCATTCCAACCAACAGAAATGGTTGGCTACCAAAATGCTTGACCTTAATCCTTATTTCTGGTCAGGACTCCATTTACGCATGCTTCTTCTATGTGAGGCTCCTGTAACTACCTGAACTGAAAATGTCATCTGTCTGCCATCAACAAAATTTCCCCCCAGCAGACACTCAACTTGCCATTGAAGGAATCAGAGTCCTGCAGATAAATGCATTTAGCAAATCATTTTATTACAGAGGGGAAAGAAAACTATGAATGGACAAAAATGTAATTCTGTGTGATGATTTTTTTCATAAAACAAATTTCTAAACATTGGCTTGTATTGGAAAGTATAGAGATAAACAGTTTTGCAATGACCTGAAGGCTTCAATAGAGAGAATAAATAAATTATTGACACATGAGGAGTAGACAATTCTCCATCCACTGTTGAGTTTTTAATTCTTTCTCGAGCAGATGGTCCAAATAAAGCAGCCAAAAATAACAGGTGGGCTTTATTGCATTAAGCCACAGAAAACAGTGAGTGACTACAGTGCAAATCATGTTCAAAATAACAAGCCTGAACATAACTTCTGAAAATATCTCTTTATTGATAGAACACCTTTGTCCACCTTAACTTATACCAAAGGAGAAACCAATATACATAAGAACACACTTAGGGACAGCACAGGAGAGAAATACGGGATGAAATATCTGTTCTTTGTGGAGGTGGTTTAACACAGGCTTTCAAGCCATGTTAATAGACTCTAACTGGTATGGATAGCATCGCCTCTCCTGGGGCCAAGCAAAGCCTGTGTCTGAGTCATTTTTGCAGTCAATCTAGTGATTGCAAATGTCTTACTCTATTCTGGTGACCATATGGAAAGCAACTACAAAGAATTAAAATAGTCCCTTCTTTGATTTTCAAAAAAATAACTCCAACTGAAATTCAAATTGAAGCCTAGTAATACCAAATAATGCTGCTATAACATGGTTCATATTAGTCTTATACGGTGTGTCCTATTCATCATAATTCAAGTCTGGGACAGAGCAAAGATATGATAACATATTGCTTTGTCAATATTTTTTAATTCACTTTGTGTAATTAATTTCATCTAATGACATGCTTAGAGTTTTAAAACAAAACCGTGTTTCTTTATCTCTATTCTACAATCTCTCATTTTCCCAGAATAACGACTGGTAATATTTTAAGGAGAAATTTTTTGATTGTATAATTTTTTGATTAATTTTTTATTTTTTTACATCAATTACAATTTATTCTCTTTGTATTCCAGCTGTAGCCTCCTCTCACATTCCCTCCCAATCCAGCCCTCACTCCCTCATCTCCTCCCATGCCCCTCTCCAAGTCCACTGATAGGGGAGGTCCTCCTCTCCTTCCATATGATCCTAGCTTACCAGGTCTATCAGGGATGGCTGCAATGTCCTCCTGGCCTGGCAAGGCTGCTCCTCCCTCCAGGGGCAGGGGGTATCAAAGAGCCAGCCATTGAGTTCATGTAAGAGACACTCCCTGTTCCCCTTACTAGGACACCCACTTGGAAACTGAGCTGCCATAGGCTATATCTGAGCAGGGGTTCTAGGTGATATCCATGAATGTACCTTGATTGGAGTATCAGTCTCAGAAAAGACCCCTGTGCCCAGATATTTTGATTCTATTGCTCTCCTGTGGAGCTCCTGTCCTCTTCGGGTCTTACTAACTCCCCCTTCTTTCATATGATTCCCTGCACTCTGCCCAAAGTTTAGTTATGAGTTTCAGTATCTGCTTTGATACCCTGAAGGGTAGAGTCTTTCAGAGGCCCTCTGTGGTAGTCTCCTTTCCTGTTTCCTGTTTTCTCCTTCTTCCAATGTCCATCCTATTTGTCTTTCTAAGTGAGAAATTGATCATTTAACCGAGGGTCTTCTTTCTTGCTTAGCTTCTTTAGGGGTACAGATTTTAGTATGATTATCCTATATTATATGTCTAATATCCACTTATAAGTGACTATATACCATGTGTGTCTTTCTGTTCCTGGAATACCTCACTCAGGATGATCTTTTCTAGATCCCACCATTTGTCTGCAAATTTCATGATTTCCTTGTTTTTAATTGCTGAGTAGTATTTCATTGTGTAAATGTACCACAATTTTTGTATCCATTCCTCCATTAAGGGACATCTGGGTCTGTTCCAGGTTCTGGCTATTATGAATAAAGCTGCCACAAACATGGTTGAGCAAATGTCCTTGTTGTGTACTTGAGCATCTTTTGGATCTATGCCTAAGAGTGGTAAAGCTGGATCTCGAGGACATGCTCTTCCTAATTGTCTGAGACAGCAGCAGATTGATTTCCAAAGTTGTTGTACAAGTTTACATTCCCACCAGCAATGGTGGAGGGCTCAAACTGAAGAAGATATCAGGTTGGAAAGATCTCCCATGCTCATGGATGGGTAGGATTAACAGTAAAAATGGTCATTTTGCCAAAAGCAATCTACAGATTCAATGCGATTCCCATCAAAATATCAAAACAATTATTTACAGACCTTGAAAGAAAAATTCTCAACTTCATATGGACATACAAAAATCCCAGAATTTCCAAAATGATCCTGTACAACAACAGATTGTCTGGAGGTATCTCCATCCCGGATCTCAAGATGTACTACAGAGCAATAGTAATAAAAACTGTATGTGTTGGCACAGAAACAGAATAGTGGATCAATGAAACAAAATAGAAGATCCAGAAATAAATCCACATACCTATGGCTACTTGATTTTTGAAAAAGAAGCCAAAACCATTCAATGGAAAACAGACAGCATCTTCAACAAATGGTGCTGCTCCAACTGGATGTCTAAATTCAGAAAAATGAAAATAGATCCATATTTATCACCCTGCACAAAACTAAAGTCTAAGTGGATCAAAGCCCTTAACATAAAATCAGACACACTAAATTGGTTAGAAAATAAAGTGGGGAAGAATCTAGAACTCACTGGCACAGGAGACAACTTCCTGAATAGAACAACAACACAGGTTCTAAGATCAACAATCAATCAATGGGACCTTATGAAACTGAAAAGCTTCTGTAAAGCAAAAATCACTGTCATCAGAACAAAATGACAACCTACAGACTGGGAAAGGATCTTCACCACCCTTCATCTGACAGAGGCCTAATATCCAGAATATATAAAGATTTAGAGAACAAAAGCAACAAATCAAGTAATCCAACTAAAAAAATGGGATATGGAGCTAAACAGATAATTCTCTGTAGGGCAATATAGAATGGTAGAGAAACATTTAAAGAAATTCTCAACATCCTTACTCATCAGGGAGATGCAAATCAAAACAACCCTGAGATTTCACCTTATACCCATCAGAATGGCTAAGATCAAAATCTCAAGTGACAACACATGCTGGAGAGGATGTGGAGAAAGGGGAACACTCCACCATTGCTGGTGGGAATGTAAACTTATGGAGAAATTTTTAGTTTTTCAGAAAGTATAAAAACACATGAACAGTTAAAGAAAGACTTGGCATTAAGGTTACAATGAACTCAGGAATCTTTTACATTTATGAGATATCTTCACCCTTCTTGGCTAATTTATAATCACAGACACTTTTGTAGATGCAAAGCATTGATTATATTAATTAGTACCATGGCTATCTACAACATGCTGAGTATTGGTTTATACTTTTGAAATCTTGTTTTAGTATTTTATGGTTTTCCAGATTCAGATATAATTGCAATACATCTGTATGTATATACATACACACATATTTATGGAATTATATCATCACGTAGAGGTTGTAACCTGCTTTAAAATAATTGCATATCTTTATGAGAGCTTTTGAACATTCCCCACAGGGAAACTAAGGCTCAGTAAAAGGTAAAAATGTCACATTCTAGTACTGCTTAATACATGGAGCTAGACTGAACTCAGGCTATCTGGCCACATATGTAACATGTCACTCCTCTGTGCTAAGATGGCCAAAACCAACCAAATCTTTTAGATATGACGTCAAGTTTCTAGAATTTAAGTTGTCATATTTCTTTTATATTTCTGTGAGCAAAGGACATGCTCTTTGAAATCAATTCTATAATTTTTAATATTCTTATGTTTCTGATATCAGGGCCAATGATTCTCTTTTCCTACACCTCCAAATTCCTATGATAGACGTGGTTGGATGAACCAGAACAATAATCATTTGTTTAAATGTCTGCATTTTACCATATCAAGTTTCAAGAGATCACTCTCACTTAGTGGCTTTCTGTGACATCACAACAGGTACTTAACAGTAGAAATCTTTGGACTTAATCTTTCTCAAAGGGTACAGTTTAAATAGTTTAGTAAAAGCATTTTTAATTTTGCTTCTCTCAAAACTCACTGTGAACAAAAAGAGGGGAAGAGATATAAAAAAAAACTTTTCATCTCCAAGAAAACAAGAAATTTTCTGAAACCTCAAACTATAACAAAAGCAGTTGAATAGCACAACATGCATGTTCATATCTTAAAAAGCTCTCAGCCTTCTAGTTCTCAGAGAAATGCAAACAGCATGATGATACTAGAAAAGATACAGGATAGACATCAGAATCCTAAGGTGAATAAATAAGGAATGGGTGAAAAAAGCAAAAGCTCACCATGAGTCACAGAGGAAATATAAAAGAAAAACAAACTTTAATAAAGATGAAAATCATATTAGAAGTAATAGACAGTAATCAGAAATAAGCAGCCATAATCTAGAGTTTTCAGTGATATGAAAGAAAAGAAAATCTTGTGTACTTATAAGTGGTGTTTTGGAAGATGAGTTTGCCAGAAAGGAAACAAAATTATAAAACAATATTGTAGGTAAATAACACAGAAAGGAGAAAACATACAAATTAGAAAGTTACACTCTAGCTCTGAAAAGTTGAGGCAGAATAAAGAGGCATATTTTGAAAGAATTACTTTATTTCTATAATTCCGAAGAAAGAGTATATTCTGAATATGTCTGCCTCAAATTCTTATCTTCATGACACTTTGGGAAGTGAACTGATCATGATGGTACAGTTCTAAACAATGAAGTCATCACTCAATAGAAGACAAAGCCAGGCTTGCTTTGTCCCTCTCTACTTTCTGTCTATCATGTGAGCTTGCAAAGTGATAGAAGCCATCCACAGATTGAGGAGTATCCAACCAAGACACCCAATACCACTTCTGATATCATCTCTTAGACTTTGCATAAGACAGAACTGAGACAACCAAACATCTGTTGTTTAAGCCACTTGGTCTATAGTGTTTCTGTTATCGAAAAGTGACTGACTCAATGAGTACATGACAAGGAATTCATGTACTATGCATAAAAAAATACAAGAGTGGCTGTGAATGTGTTGAAGGAAATATTCTCCCTAATGACAGTGAATAATACCTTCAAAATTCTAACAGACACAACAGTTTTTACACTTCCCAAGGTATTTTACAGCAAAAACTAGAGATTTACATGAAGTCAGAAACTTTGCCAAGAATTTGAACACCAAAGTATTCTTGAGTAGATGGAATACCAGCCACACAAGAGATTTTAAAAATAATATATGGATAAAGCATGATAAAGGCACAACCTATAAATGATGGACTGATTTAAACACAGAAATGTGAGAATAACAGTTGAAAGTCAAAATGCAAACAGATATGGTTGTCCATTGCAGTCACCCATATCCCAGATTCTGAGGTTACTTTCCAGGGACAGCCCCCTCCTCTTGGCTCATTCCCAGTCTTTCAGACTCACCTGATCCTAGACCTTCTTGCTATCACACATCCTGTAGATAGCACATGTGGCGGAAACACAGGTAGACTACCTAAGTTCTACCTTCCTTCCTAAGCTATTCTGGCCACTCAAGTTCTGTGGCTCTTTGCAGAGGAAATGTGCCTATCTCCTTTCCTCCGGGACTCATCAGGACTCAGCCTGATCCTATCAAGTCATTTCCAGCATCACGCTTGACCTAGAGTCCCAGAGCCTTACCAGCTGCTTGACAGGCATCTTCCAGTTGCCCTATCTGGAGTTCAAACCCTGGACTACTCAACAACACAAAGGCAAACTTGTTTTAGACATCTTGACCAAAACGCTAAAGGTACCCTCTGTAGGAAAACAACTAAAAATATGGATAGAACTGAACTGAGCACAAGACAAACAGAAAAATCAAGATCCCAACACTATTATGAACCAGCCCATCCTGTAACACTCTTGCAGAAAAAGGGACTTCAGCAATGAAAGAAAGGAAAAAAAGAAAGAAAGGAAAAAAGAAAGAAAGAAAGAAAAGAACGAAAAAGACCTCAACCACAATAACTAAACTCAGATGCCCAAATCTCAAGGCAAGAATCAAAACATAAACTCAAATAGTACCTTTCCTTTAAAAATAGGCAAACCCCATAAATAATGACCCCTAATGAAGAATGTCCCAAGAATTCAAAAGAATTCTTTTCTCACTTTTTTCAAAAGATGTTTTAAACTAAAGTAATTCAATACAGAGTAATGGGGTAGAAAAATTATGGTGAAAGAATGTGTAGCCAAGTTGATCTGAAGCTACAACTACAGCTAAAACCATGACAATGACCAAGCCCAGACAATAGTATTTGTTTTGGTGCGATCACTAAACTTTTATTTGCCTCCCGTGAACAAAGTCTTTTCTCATGATATTATACAATTTCAGTCATTCCCAAAGAATTGTGTGTATGTTGTGGCGGGGGGAGTGAACAAGAGAGAACGTTGTTCCTGTTTCACAAAAACATTGAAAATCATTTGTTGCCCCCTCCCCTATAGTTACTCATGTGCCACATGTAAAGCAAAGGGAGAAGAGCTGACTGCCACTCCCTGAGGTCATCTGTGATTTGGTTCATGCAACACCAAATAAGGGGCTTTGTTCTGCTGCCTCTCACTATTCATCATGGGTCCATGAAAGGCAGGAATGTTGGAACACATCTCATGACATGAGGTCTCTGAGTTGTCCGTGGATGTAATTTCTGGGCTGACAATGTAAAACTACCCAGTCTGTTGTTTCTTTCACAGTTTGTGAATTTCTCACTCTACCTGACACTGCTTATGGTGAGCTATAGTTAGGTTAAGCGTATGTGATTCCACTTTCCCAAGAACAGTGGTTTTTAAGTTAGAGGCCAGAGATATAAATTGTTTTAAAAGGTTTATAACATTACTACATTTTTATGTTTTGTATACATAGGAATTATGGAAGAGAGGAGACATGAATTATATAGGAGTTAATTTAAATATTTTCAAGAGATAAATAATGAGGATGTACATATATATTTGTATCTACATTTAATATTGTTGCTTTAAAATGACTTTCCATAAAATTTTGAACTAATGGGAAATTTTCTAACACACCAGAACAGAAAATAAATACTGTCTTTGTAACTTACATAAACTTTATATATTGGATCCTCAGCCAAAAAGATTCAGAAACTTTGTTTGATTCATGATGGACATTAAAAAATCTAAAATAGGCCATTGTTCCTAGGCCGATGAAAACTGACTCTCCAATATTCATGCAAAACAATAAAGACTGAGTAGAAACTTAACATGGATGTCAGCTGATCTTGTCACACATGGTATTCTGTAGAATACCATGGTATCTAAAATCGTCTCTAAGAATTACAGTCAATGTGGGGTTTTTTGTTGTTGTTGTTAAAAAAAATGCTTCTTCTTCAAGAACTATTATCTCCTAGAAGTGCAGTAAAAATAATACATCTATCATTATGGAAAACTCCATAAATTCACTTCGTGTGTTGCTGCTGAGGGTTTCTTTCACTAGCGGGGGCTTTTCCGAGTTCTCTATCACAGCAACTCTTGGTTTTTCCATACAGATCAAGTTATAGATCATTTCCTTTCAGAGTGGTCAATCGTTACGTAATGGTTGACCTATGTACTATATAAAATGACTTCTTGACTTGAAGCAAAATTTTCCTGTCTTTCTCTGTGATGTTGCCGTGTTATAAGTGGAAGCTCTAAGAGGATCAGGAAAGCATTCATCTGGAATACCAACTCTGGAGTAAAAACATGGTATGATCATGAAAAGACAAGAAAGAAACACTAGTGTACATTGTTTGAAAACAATATAATCTTCTCTTACAGTTGTATTTCTCAAAACCCAGAGAGGTCATTGCTTCTCTGAGTGATCAATGTTCATTCATTCATAAAAATGGCACATCTCTTTTATTTATTTATTTTATTCAAAATTGCCCATAATTTAAGGGGAATTATTTTATTTTATTTTATTTTATTTTATTTTATTTTTTTTTGTTATCAATCACAGGTTAGGTACTTTGCATCCCATACGCAGCCCGCCCACTCCCTTCCACCCTCCCCAGCCCTCCCTCATCTCCTCCCCGCCCACTCCAAGTCCACCAATGGGGGAGGACCTCCTCCCCTTCCATCTAACCTCAGCTCATCCTGTCTCCTCAGGGCTGGCTGCAATGTCCTCCACTGGGATCCAGCCAGTGTGTCACTCCCCGGCTTGTATGGGGGAGGGTCAAAGAGTCAGTCATCAAGTTCAAGACTGAAACAGTCCCTGCTTCCCTCACTAGGCCCTCCAGTCCTACACCAAGCTATCCTGGGTCCCATCTGCACAGGGGTTCCAGGA
>JAQQSO010005735.1:0-11822 GCA_028658305.1 Pachyuromys duprasi
TAGCTGCCTTATTTGTAATAGCCAGAACATGGAAACAACCCAGATGTCCCTCAGTTGAGGAATGGATACAGAAATTGTGGTACTTTTACACAATGGAATACTACTCAGCAATAAAAAAGGAGGAAATCATGAAATTCGCAGGCAAATGGTGGGATCTGGAAATGATCATCCTAAGTGAGGTATCCCCAAAGCAGAAAGAAACATATGGTATATACTCACTTATATAGACCTATAGGATAGGAAGGTCATGCTGAAATCTACACAGCCTGGGAAGATATACAAGAAGGAGGACCCAGGTTGGTATGATCAATGCTCATTTAGATGAACTAATAGGATGGACATTGAATGTAGTTTCTCCTACAGGACAGGAGCATACCAAAGAGGATCTATGAAAGAATCAGTATAGCAATGTATCAAAGCAGATATTAAGACTCACAATTAAGCCCTTGGCAGAGGGCGGGAAGTAATAATAAAAATAGAGGAAGTTAGTAAGACTTGGGGAGAACAAGAGCTCCACAAAGATCAAACTGAGCAGGGCACAGGGGTCTTATATGAGACAGTTTCTCCAACCAAGGACCATATATGGATATGGCCTAGTACCCCTGCTCAGATGTGGCCCATGATAACTCATTGTCGAACTGAAAACCCTAGTAAGGGAAACAGAGATGGCTTCAGTCTTGAACTTGATGGCTGACTCTTCGACCCTCCCCCATACATGCCAGGGAGTAACAGCCTGGCTAGATCCCAGGGGAGGGCATTGCAGCCAGCCCTAAGGAGACAAGATGATCTGGGGTCAGATGGAAGGGGAGGAGATCCTCCCCCGTTGGTGGACTTGGAGGGGGCAGGGAGGAGATGAGGGAGGGAGTGGGAGGGTGGAAGGGAATGAGGGAGGGGGCTACGCCTGGAATGCAAAGTACCTAACCTGTGATTGATATAAAAATAAATAAATGTATATAAAAAAAGAAACTACAATAAGGAGACTCAGGCTACTTGGAATACAATATAGACTAGGCTCTGAGGTTCAGTGCTAATACATGGATACCTTTCTTAGCAATGATTCTAATCCCCATAGGGACAGCATGATCCTACAGCAGCTGGTTTGTGAATAGGGAGAGAAGAAAGCAGGATATGAGTGACTGAAGATTTCCACTTATGTTCACAATGCACACTCGCATTCCCCAGACACAGGAGGAAATAATGAGTGGACATTTATAGAAATAAAATTATCACTTAAGTGTAGAATTGGGAAGATATCATTCAAAGGGTAGTTTTCAATTACTGTGTTTAAAATTTCAAAGTATAATAGATTAATTTTTATTCATCCAAAGCTCATGTTGGAAAATAACTCCTACTTAAAACATTAAGGTTCAATCTTGTACTTTTAAATTTTAGCTTTTTTCTTATTATTTATTACAATTTATTCAATTTGTATCCTGGCTGTAGCCCCCTCCCTCATTTCCTCCCAATCCAACCTTCCCTCCCTTTTCTCTCCCTATGCCCCTCCCCTAGTCCACCGATAGGGGAGGTCCTCCTTGCCTTCCATCTGACCCAAGCCTATCAGGTCTCATCAGGACTGGCTGCATTGTCCTGGGGAGGTGATCAAAGAGCCTTTTAAAGCACTATAAGACATTGGTTCATTACATGTAAACTCTATTTCATAATTCTTTGTTTTCCTGTTTTCAGTTTCCTGAAATGATTAAGCCCTGATTAATCATTGCCCCTGCCATACAACCCCTACCATAGTATCTAGCAAAGACATTTTTAAAAATCAGTATTTGATGAATTGTGCTAGCTGGTATTTGAAAATAATTATATCTGGACAGTGCTCTGCAGTGGTTTGTTCATTTTTAGCTCATTTAATATACCCAGAATATCTAAGGATTCATATTATTTCAATGCCAGGTTTACATATGAAAAATTCTGAGCACAAAGTATAAAGAATGTACCTAAGATCACACACCATGAATGTAACAGATCTGGGAAGTGAATGCAAGCAACCTGACTGCAGAGACCAAAGTCTCTTTTTGTTGTTGTTGTTGTTTAAGATTTATGTGTGTGTGTCTGTGTCTATGTGGCTGTCTGTCTTTGAGTGTGTTTGAGTGTGTGTATATACACCAAATATATACAGGTACCTGAGAAAGCCAGAAAAGGTTGTCAGATTCCTTGGAGTGTAGGTTATAAATGGTTCTGAGCCACCCAATGTGGGTACTAAAATCGGTCCTCCATACAAGCAACAAGGTGTCTTAACCAATGACTCCTCTCTCCACACCCAAGACAAAGTTCTTAATTGCACTGCCCGGCCTTCTTGAATGAGTACTGACCCTAGAAGACCCCTGTAGCGCTACTGTTCTCCTTTAGCTTTCAAAGCATGAAGTAATGTTTATTAATTTTGAAATAGTTTTTTCCTTTTTTATCCAAACCTAATGGCCATGAAAACACCATGGATTCTTCTAGAGACTTACATAAAAATGAATAACGTGTAGACAAAGAGGTACAGTATCTGTATTTGGACCAGTAAAGTGAGGTCTTGGGACTCAAGCGGAAAGAGATAATGTCAGAGAGGTGGGAGACTCAAGGAGGGAGGGTCAGAGAAAGCCACAGGGATTCTAAGCTTCCCGAAATTCATACTTTCCAAGTACATTCAGAGATCCATAAAGGGACACATTTGCATAGAAGGGGAAAATTTTAGGCTGAAAAGCAGAAGCTAAATGAGTCTTTATGGACTGAGAGTGAATGTCTTCCTAGAGGTCCCAGATCTCATCCCTGTTCATCCATGTGCCTATTATGACACAAAGTAACTCTCCCAGTTAGCAACTACAAATATTTTTCCAACAAAATGTGGTGCTTCCCCCCCACCCCCATATCATTTACATGTCTGGAAAGATTCTCTGGCCTGAAGGATTCCATAAATATTTACTGAAATGAATGAGAGCTGTATCACATAAGCTAACCCTACATTTCACGTCCAGTTCAACTGTCACTATATGTATTTGATGGGCATGTGAAACTAGAAAACATTAGTATCCATCATTTTTCATAGTATCTGGCTCCATATAAGCAACTACTCAATGGATCTTTTCTCAACACTGGCTACCACATACCTTATAGCAAGTAACCAGTGCCACTATGTAAGCCAAAATAAAATACTTTGTGTGTCTACAAATGTCACTTGAAAGTCACTATTCCATCCTCCATGTTGACTCAAAGG
The DNA here is from genome assembly GCA_028658305.1 of Pachyuromys duprasi. NCBI lineage: Eukaryota > Metazoa > Chordata > Mammalia > Rodentia > Muridae > Pachyuromys > Pachyuromys duprasi. Next base: position 3,209 of record JAQQSO010005735.1, read on the forward strand.
TCCATTTCTTAATTGTCCACTAAGGTCAAAATAAAATTAATGTCCCTTAAAGTCAAGGTGATTCAGGTAAGGGTAAAATTAGGCATGTGTGGTAAATAGTAACCTAGAAAAACAGAAATGGAAAGTAGACTATGAAAAAGTCAATGCTTTGGGTGATTTCAAAGATATGTCTTGCTTTTTTTTAAGTCACTTGCATATATTTAAAAACAGTTAGCAGCCTCCTCATGTAGGTGTTTAACTAATAGTGATAAGTATAGTATATAAAGGTAGATTTCACATAGGCCCTGTACATAAGAGTTTCATGATGTAAGAAAGGACAGAAGCATGACAACCTATCATTAAAGCATTATAATAAGGTTGGTAGAACCTTAAAGTTCACTGCTGTAAAATTATCACTTATTGTCCTATGATGCTGCATCACAGAAACCTCTTTAGCAAAGACTTGAAGAGAGATGCCCAGAAGACTTCATCATAAGAGTTCTTAAGGATGTAATCCATGTCCTTCTAAATGTGGGTTTATCGTACATATTCTAAAGGGAGTAGCTATTTTCTCTCTTGTTAAATAAACAGTTTGAAAGCTCAAAGCTAATTTACAATGTAACGCTAGTAAACAAATAGGATCCTGTGTTATCTATCTATTTTGTCTATTTATCTTACGCCTAGATTCAAATAATTTTACCCTGATGTTTTTGTTGTTGTTTAAAAATTGTTCAAATCCTCTTGCTGAGGGATGTAATAGAAGAGTCTGTTTGAACTTAAACATCCATGGGAGGAAGAAGAACGCTGGTTAGAAATGCCTCTGTGTCAGGCTTGGGAAAGGGCTGTGTACATAGGAAAGGCATTATAATGCCATGACTGGCATCTCCATTAATATTAATTGTAATAGCAACTATTCCAGAAACACAAGACAGCACTTTACAGGCATAGGGTTCTTCCCAACTGTCTGCTCTTATTACAACAGCCCCCGTGAAGTAGATATTAATGTCCCCATTGTATAGATGATGGCTGTGTTTAATCAGCTTGCAATTTTATAACAAATGTCTGGAACTTACAAGAGAAGGGTTTATTTTTCGTGAGTTTTAGGATCTTCCTTCTGTGGCCACCTGTATTGTACTGAGCCTGTGTTGATGTGGTAGATCACAGTGGAGAAGTGGAGTGGTTTTCCTTATAGACAGGAACTAAGAGAAAGACACCAGTGTTCCACACCTCCTTGTGTGGACATAGCCCCAATGATCTGGGACCTCTCATTCCCTACCTCTTGAAGGTTTCCACCACTCTCTAATTGCACGAAGCTGAGGACCATCAAGCTTTTGACACATGCATCTTTAGGGCATTGGAGGTTCAATCAGTAGGAGGGATATAGGTGATTAAAGAAAGTTTAACAATGGTCCCAAGATGTCACTTTAAACATGGATGATCTAATCAAGCATCTCACTATGGAAATATTGAAATGTCACTAGAAATGATAACTACTTTGAATGGGTTTTGCCTACTAGGCTTGCCCCAAGTGTGTCAAAAGCGAAGGGTACCTGTTGGGAAAACAGCCAAAGAAAAAGCTGCAAGACCCCATAAAGAAGACTTGACAGACTTTGCTAAGAAAATGACCTGAGGATGGCCAGGACCCATCCCTTCCTGGTGCACAGAGGCTTCGTCTAAGTTTACAGAGCAAAGAGGTTTGTGAAGCTGTTGTGCTGCGGGCCACCGTGCCCTACAGTGGAGCTGGCTCCTCCATGCACAGAGCGTTACTTCCAATGGAAAAGATTTCTTTTTCCCAGCAGTTATTTTGAAGCCCAAAGAGTTGAACAGGAATCATCAAGAACGTTACTATAGCCTCACCTTTTACTTTAAAGAGGTCGAGGCAGTAGGAGCTAGGTTCTAGTGCTTTTAACGGTCTTCCACAAAGACTTTCATGGTGGCAGTGATGGAGGGGATTAGACTGTTGACAGGGGTAGTTAAGGTGATAGGGACAATAACAACAATTTGTCCTAGAAATTATTAAACATGTCAATGCTTAAAAATGTGATGCTAATACTGGCTACTACATGTAAGCCTCACAACAACTTGAGTAGACAATGTGGTGCCCATTTTGGAGAGTAGTTTGGCAAGACTCGGGTTTAACAAGTTGCCAAAGATTATTTGGCTACCCAGAAGCTAGAATTTGAACAGAGGTCTGATGGACACTGAGGCCCTGTGGCAGAAGGCATCTGCTGTACCTCCCACAAAAAACAAAAACAAAAAAAAAGCATTAGACGTTCTGCAGTCATCACTCTTCCCAACTACCTCCCTTCCCCACCAGCTATCTGATTTATAATTTTTTAAAAAGTAGTGAGGTTTTATTTTGTCTCCTCTCTTTTCAGGTGTACATTTTTAAAAAGTATAAAGGATGGAGTGTGTGTATCTGTATATGTATGTATATGTGTGTGTGTCTGTGTATGAGAGAGAGGGGGAAACAGAGAGAGACAGCATGAATAGGCATGTTAACCATATGCACTTGCCAATTTGAAATCACATATTGGAAAAAGAAAGCATGTTGATAAGAAATCTACTGTAGAAATAGATAAGATGATTAAATTCTAGAATTTCACTATACTTGGCATGTGGTCTCTCTAGAACAAGTCACTCAACCCGTCTGTGGACCTATCTCATCACCTTTAAATGAGAATACTTTAAGTCATCTATGGCACAATTTGAATATGTTACAGAACTATATACATCATATAGTATGTTTGAGTGTGACAAAGTGACATGAAGTTAGCTACCAGCTCCTTTTCTAACCTCTCCCTTCTTCATACTTTCAGGGAATCCATGAAACAAAGATCACTATACACTCAGCCCTCTCCTGGGGCATCTATGTCTGGAGTGGCCACCACGAGCAAGCAGGGCCACCTCCAGCTCTCTGAACCTTAAACTACCTGTTATATAGGAATACATACTTTCCTGTTGCTATAAGTCCTGGCTTAGCTGTGCTACATTTGCTTCCAGCCCCTCCATGTCTGTCTGCTAGTTTTCCATCTCAGCATAAAGAGGATTTCAGCAGTAAACATCCTACATAGACATATGTCAGTGCTATGAGAATTTTCCTCCTGAGTTCTGGCCTTTCGACCCAGGTCTGACTGTTCAGAGGATGCGCTGTGGGTCAGTGAGATGGCTCTTCAGGTAAGGGCGCTGTAACAGAGCTAACCTGAGTGCGATCCCCAAAGCCCTTCTATTGGAAGGAGAGAACCATCCCCCACACCTACAAGTTGTTCCCTAGTAGTACATGCACGTGTGCACTCATCCTCCACACACACACGCACGCACACGCACACACACTATTTTTACTATCAGTTTCTGCTACACTGCCAGTGAACTCTCCTCTCATTTATCCTATTGTCACTGAGGCTTTACAAAGCTTAGATAACACACATTTTGCTTTTGGAACTGTTTTCCATTTGTTTCATCTGTTGGCCATTTATTTTAATACATCAAACTCACAACACACATTGAACACAGTAGGCAAGAAAGCATGTGTCATCTGATTCCTTTGGCTATCTCATACATATGGTAAATATAACAGCATTTAATAGAGTCGAGTGTTCCGAACTATCACAGAACTGTGTGTTGTGCACAGGCCAGCCCCTCGGAAGCCTGATGCATGCTGGGTAAGACATTTGACTGCAATCAGACAAGGTGTCCTTAATCACCTGCTCTCCATAGGGCCACGCACATGTTCTCCTAAATGACTTTGTCCCACTGCTATCCTAATTTGAAATTTTCTTTTTCAGCCACATAAACAGAAGAACACAGTTTGAAAACCCTGTCCTAGAAGCAAAAAGGAAGCTACAACAGCATAACATGCCCCACCCAGAACTTGGAACAAAGCCCCTGCAGGCCCCAGGTTTCCGAGGTATGGTATCTGGCAGCATGCCGGATTGCAAGGGAAACACTGTCAGAGGGACTGTGTTCTCTTCCAGATGGATATGCCTGTAGCGGGTGAGGGGGGAGGGGAGCCAATAAAAACTAGTTTGACTTCTCTAGAGCCTTCCAGTAGCTTTAGCTGGGTGTTCACATTATTTTTAAACTAATGCATTTAGCCACCACAAACTATGATAAGGCTAAGGCTAGCAGATGGTATGTTATAGGAATTTTACGTGTTGCCAGGAGGGACACAGATAGTAGGACTATAAACTGTAGAGAGTCTCTGGAAATCAAACATGAGAATAAGGTTTGTTTTCATTTGTGACAGTAGGCAGCTCATCAGTGGCATTACCTAGCCCCAAATCCATCTTCCCCCGTGCTGGTCCAGAGAGGTCCCGCAGTGTGAATGACTTATCTTATGTTCCCCCTGACCGTAGAAGGAAGGCCTGGCTGCTCAGTATGTCCTAGGGCTGTCTGAGGTTTTGGCTACACTTGGGAACCACCTAGTGGGATGAGTGGTTGTACGCCCTCCACCTCTTTTGTGGTTGTGCTAAATTAAACACACACACACACACACACACACACACACACACACGCACATGAGGCTTTGCTGTCCAGAACCTCCACCTGCCTGGTAGTGAGGCTCATATCACATGCCAACAGCACTCTGCAGTGAATATAAAGGTCTCATGTAGTGCTGAGCTCCACCCGAAAGTGTGGTAAACACCACAGAGAAGATTTTATTTATTTATTTATTTATTTATTTATTTATTTATTTATTTATTATTAATTACACTTTATTCACTTTGTGTGGGTTCTATAAATTACACTTAAAAGAAGAATTTAATAAAGATATATGTGATAGGTAAATGGACAGATAAATTAAGACTCACTCATAATGACTCATTGTTTGATAGTTTACCTATCCTATGAAACCAAAAATGTAACAATAATAGAATCGTGCAAAATATACGGCTGAGTTGCCACTTATAGTTTGGCTACTTATGGGTATCGAAAAGTATCTGAAATGTTTATCTGCAAAGCTGAGTATGGTGGCGCACGCCTGTAATCCTAGCACATGGGAGGCTGAGGCAGGAGGATCAAGAGTCCTGCCAGACCTGTCTCAACAAAGTAATTAGAATAAAATACTTAAAAGCCTCATGATCTACCAGCTGAGCTAACGAGGCAAAACCAAAATGCTTATCACAAGTGGAACTTACCAAACAACTCATTCTTCTTCCTAGTCTGACTATAATTTTTTAAAGCATTTAGAGTGCTTAGGACTGTAGTTAGAACTCACAATTTGAAAACATTCATTGCATTACAAAAAATGGGCAAACCTGTTGTATGGGCTCAACTACTACCCGGATGATTTGGGCATTGATTTGAATATGTCAACATACTGCAAAATGTCTCGCCTTTACTTTCATAACCATATCAAGAAACATTGGCTTGCCATTTGCTCACTGTTAGACTACACCAAACATTCTCTAGCCAGTAGAGATGTATTCTGATTGTGTTTATAACATCTCACAGCATATGAGTGTAAACAAAAGTTAACTGTCCCGCAGCCGGGTACTCTCGCTAAGCAATTTCAACCTTTAGATATACACTGCAGTGCACTGCTTCTCTGTGGGTGTATCCTGCACATGTTTAATGTCCTTAAACCAGTCCATTTGATTTTTCCACCCCATGCAGTCACATGCCCCTGTTCCCTGGGAACTCTCATAACTACCGAGTTATAAATCAGATATGACTTCAGGGCTTTCTTGCCAGTTGATGCAGCCCTTTTAAAGCTCAGGAGGTCTGATTTTAAAAGAGCAAAAACTAAGTAAGTTGTTCTCCAACCATACAGCCTGTCGTGGTTCCCTGGATGCTTGGGACAGCTCTGTATTTATAGGATGCCCTAAGGGCTGCCCACTTGCATCTCCATATCAGTCTCCCACATCTACCCAGGGATGGACGCTTGGTGGCTGGCTGTTCCCTCATAACCTGTCATAAAAATGCCTTTTCCTTTCTAACTTGTATTGGCCAATGTAGAAAAGCCGCTCTTCACCCGGGATGCATCCCAGTTGAAGGGAACGTTCCTCAGCACCACCCTCAAAAAGAGCAACATGGGCTTTGGATTTACCATCATTGGTGGAGACGAGCCAGATGAGTTTCTACAGGTGAAAAGTGTGATCCCGGATGGACCTGCTGCCCAGGATGGGAAGATGGAGACAGGTAAGCCCCATAGCTGGGGAGTTGGCATTGACAGAACTCTTTGTCTATAAGCAAAGGGTGGAGACTCCTTTCTGCTTTTAATTCCAAAGTCAAAGGTCGCTTTGGTTTAGAAAAATGACAAATCATACTTTTCCTGCTTTAGATTTTCGATCTGAAATAATTTGTAAACAATGTGGAGAATCAGTCCTTTTCTCGTGTCACAGACTACCCCCTCTGTTCACTGGTTCTGACAGACTCTTGAAACTACACCTTTTGAGTTATCTCAAACTCCGTCTTAGAGATGAGATCAGCATCTCATTCCTCACTAACCTATATTCAACCACTGATATTTTCAAGCCTGTATAAGTCCTTCAATATTCATACACTAAATTGCTCAAGTTAGATATTTAATGCGCATACATATCTCAGAAAAAAATTTTAAATTTAAATTTTTAAATGACAATGTTCCTAAACAACATCATAGTATATGTTTTCCTAGTCATTATAAGTTAATTATCACATACAGTTACTGGGATGTCTATCTAAATTGTTACTGAAATAGATTTCACGTGGAAATACAGACCTAGATTGTTAAGGACAGAAAAATACAAAATATGAAAAGTCTCAGAGTAGGAAAAAAAAAGTAATGAAGTAGGTCTGACTAAGCAGTTTAATTTGTGGTTCTCATACCTGGCTCATAATTTACAAATATTACGCATATTTGTAACTACATATACTTACAAATATTACACATTTGGGAGGAAGATTAAAAATGAAATGTGATCATCTGTTTATAAAATGCTGATTTAAGAATTTTAGTGGTACTATTTTTAAAGTCCTTTAGATAGTATTAAAATTATTTTAATTATACCACAAAGAATTACAGTCTATCACCATTTTTGTATTTTTTTCATGTGAATTCAGTTTGTGATCTCAACTTTGTAAATGGAGTTTGTGAGGCACACAAGTCAGAGAACTGTGTTAGACAAGAAGCTCTGTCCCTCCTATGATTATATGTTTATGAACTGAATTATCTCCATGAGTTCAGAAGGTACTCTCATGTATATGGAGAGAAAACCTAAAATTGAAGTCATTTGAAATTGCTTATTTTTAAGGTTGCCAAAGTTTTATAACTATTGGTTTCTTTACACTTGTCATTTTTCAAGATTTCTGTGTGAGTGTGTTTTTCAGTACCACTCATTATCAGAGAATAATGTACATAATGGCACTGGGTCTCCTGAACGATCATGTGCACACCAAGTTCAAAATATAATCTGGGGGTTGGGAGGGCTAGAGGGTCAACCATGCTGCAGTGGACAGCCACATGTTTTTAAAGATGTAAACGGAAGTGGAGTGTATCTGGGAGGAATTAGCAGAGCATACTGATGTGATATGAAATTCTTTCAAAAAGTCTTTGAAGTTCAAAACACAATTGTGTTTGAAAACACAATTATTTAAAAAGGCATGTGTACATAATGTTCTATGAGAGTAAATGTCCAACACTACTGTTTATCCAGAAAGACTTTGTAAGACATCTATACCTTCAGGCGCCCTCCAAAAAAAAAAAAAAACACTAAATAACGCAATTAAAAATGCTTGTTGTATAATCTACAGTTAGAACACGAGGGAGCTGTGGAATTCATATTGTTTTAGAAAGGATCCCCAGGGCTCTTGAACTTGTGCAAACTATTGGATAGATCCAGTTTTTTTTCCCAAAATAAAGGACCTAATTACTTTCCTATGATGTAACCCAGAATTTACAGTTCACAATTAGAAAACCCTTCTCACTTAAAGTAGAAAATGGAATACGAATATTTGCACAGCAAGTCATTTTCTTCTCATCCTTGATACTCTAGTTTGCAACACCCACAGAGGCGAAGGAAGACTCATTCCACCAAAAAGCCAAAGCTTTATTTAGAATTTAGCACATTTTGACCATTTAAGAAAACCACACATCAGCTCCTAATAGATAGGAAAGAACCAAAGTCTTCTCAGTTCTCCTATTTAGTCTGCTCTTTGTGCATTTAACAAATGCTTCTCTAGCCCCTGCCTTCCACTCTTGGAATAACTGCAAAGCTAAAGATAGGGTTACAAAGGTAGGAATGACTAGAACTCATTTCCAAGGAGTTTACACCTAGATGGGGCTTTAGACACACTGATGAGCTACTAGAACACAATGTGATGAGGCTACTATACCCCTAGGGTTGGCACAAAATCAAGAGAGTAGGGAAGTAAACAACATTTTTTAAATAAATTTGTTCTTCTCTTGTATATTGCATCCTAACTGCAGTTAACAAAAAAATTTTCACAGAAGACTGCGTTGCATAATTTTATTGAGCCTTTAGAAGGATAGTAATTGTCTCTATTGGAAAAGAATTTTTTTTAATTTATTTATTTTTATATCAATCACAGGTTAGGTACTTTGCATCCCAGGCATAGCCTCCTCCCTCATTCCCTCCCACCCTCCCACTCCCTCCCTCATCTCCCTCCTCCCCGCCCCTTCCAAGTCCACCAA
>JAQQSO010005736.1:0-11822 GCA_028658305.1 Pachyuromys duprasi
TCCTCTTTTTGTCTCTCTTCTTGTTCCTCCAATATCTGCATAATCAACGCTTTAAGATAATTTTCCTGTGTCTCTGCTGAATTAAAATCTCCACTGCTTTTGGGTGTTTCTGGTGGGGCCATGGTGTCCTGATTTTTGTTGGGTGAATTCTTTCGCCGATTTCTGGGCATTTGTTTATATATAATCAGGGAGCTGTTTGTGCTTTAAGGCTGTACTTCAGTCTGAAACTGTCAGTCTCTTGTGTCAGGAGTATTCTTCAAGAAGATCAGGGATTTCCGATGGTTTGTTATTGTTTGTTGTTGTCTCAGTTGAACTCTATTGAGGGCTCTGTGTTCCTGGCTTCATGCTCTGTGCTAGAAGCTGTGAACACTGCAGGCTGGTCACCCCTCTGGTCTGGATATCTAGCTCCTTAGTCCTTTGAGATGTTGCTCAGCCCTGGGCTTGCTGCTGAGGGCTCTCCCCTGGACTGGAGACTTGACGCCCCTTTCTGGGCCAGGGGCTGTGCACCAGGGTCTGAGATGATATTTGGGGCACACACAATGGGTTTGGGTTGGTATGCCTCTGCTGAATGTAGGCCTGTCTGAAATGGTGCCCAAGGCCTTCTCTGTCTGTCCTGTGGACACATACAGGGACTGAGGTTTTTGCTGGCGGATGTGTGCAGTGTTTGCTCTCAGTGTGTGGTCTGCTCAAGATGGTCCCTGGACCTTCTCAGTCTGGTGTGGCTCTGGCGATCGGTGCAGGCCTGCTGCACACCTGTGGATTGAAGCAGAACTCAGGTCCCTCCCAGACTTGCCCGCGGACTGGCACAGGGACTGAGGTTTTGCTGGTGGAAATGTGCGGAGAGCGCCCTAGCCCTTCTCAGACTGGGGTGGTTCAGGTGATTGGTGTGTCCCTGCCGTATACCCGTGGGTTGAAGCAGAAACCGGGTGCAGTGTGTGCTCACAGTGTGCGAGTCAGTGAAAATGGCATCCTGTTCCTCCTCAGACTGCCTGCGAGACTGTGTGATCCAGTCTATTATGGCGGATGCAGGTGCCCAGTGTGGCTGCTTGTTCAGATCAGAGCTGTGCGCTGCTGGTCACCCGGAGATTTTTCCAGGGAATAACTGGGTGTCCCTAGGGTTTTCCCACTTGCTTTTCTTACCGTGGGAGTTCTGCTCACCTGGCAATCATGAATGCTGTTATTTTAGGTCCCAGAGTTCAGTCTCCTGGTCGCTGTGTTGTTTCTGCTGTCCTACTCCTCAGACACAGTGTCCTCTAGTGGTAGCCATCTTGGGGAATCTTACACTACACATTATATTATATCCTACCAAGTGCAATCGAAAATTATGAATCATGTGTTAACTGGATCATTGATGATATGTATACCTAAATTTAATTATTTCATCCCTGAATTAGTTATAGAAGTATTTGTGTCACCATTCAGCCAATTTTTTGTTGACACCTGTAACAGATTTCATTACACTTTTCTTTCAAATAGAGAATTCTGTTAGTATTGGTCACTTCAGCCATAGAAGTTCTGTGTCTTTAAAACACACACTAAGAGAGATAGACAACTCTCTGAGAATCACTGTGTTATGCTGCTTAAGGTCACCTTAAAGCAAGCCATGTGCTATCTGCCCTTCTTTAAAGTACCTGTTAAATCTACACATAGCTTGACTGAGCCCTTTTCTTACATACCCACTAGCCGAAAACCAAAACATTTTTCCAGTTGCCTATTGGGGGATATCCAAAAGAAAGCAAAAGTTTTCTTTGGTATCCAACTCTTCTGATTCTTCTCTTCTCTCTAACAGGCCTTTTATATAAGCCTCTTTTAGTCTGCAATAAAATGTTCAAGTGACCCTTCAGAAATGTACAGACTTCCTTCCTTTGTTAAAGCTCTCTGCCTAAATGGAAGCTGCTGTTGACAGTAGGCATACTGTCCTTTCCTCTGACTGTTTTGGATTGGTTAGGAATTACTCTGCAAAGGGATTATCATATGCAGGGATGTGGTAGCCAGTGGTTCACTTGCCAGCGGAAATGCATTCCATGGCTAGAAGGAAGCACTTATGAGCTGGCAAAGAACAAATGGCCGACATCAGGAGTAAGTGCTTATCATATCAAAGCTTTGGCACACATCCATACTTAGAAGACTTAATCTAATGAGTTTCATCCACACCTACCAGATGTGCTATCTAGAAATTTGCCAGCTGCTTACACAACTATGTTTTGCAGGAAAAGTCTTAGCAATAAATGACATTTTAATTTTGAGCTGATTAAAATTTCATTTTAGTGAATAGGACTGGTTTTAAAAATGATCTGAAAACTTATTTTCCATTATGCATGTTTACAAGTTGTCACTGATGTTTTAAAACCTTACACAATTCATCTGTGAGGTATTTTATGTCACAAGTTTCTAATATGTCTACAACACAATGAAACAATTATAAACTAGGCAAATTAACAGTGACACTCTGAAGCTATTTGCTAACAAGCTCTATGTTTTCAAAACCCTCAGAGATTTAGCATACCTTCTAGGCTGTCTTTCTGAACTTTCCTTTTAAGAAAGGTCAGAAGGTAAGTTAGTTTGTTCTTAAATTATTCAATTGAGTTCCTGGGTGCAGCTTAACAATATATCTGGTAATTGTATCATGAAAGGTGTTAATACCAGGGAAATTTCATCAGCCAATAAAGAGAAAAAGATGTCTAGAAAAGACTTAAGTTGAATTGCCTGTTGTCAACAGTTCAAAGAGACCAAAACAGGATTACTCGTAATGACAAAACAAACACTATGCATTGTTTTAAACTTACATGAGTTCGGTGTAGTTGGACTCACAGAAGATCAAAGAATACCGTTTCAATGCAAGTACAGCATGCTTTCCTGAAAGAACATGCTAGTCCTAAGAGGAAGAGTTCACATTTCATTTTTTTCTAATGAGACTCTATACTAGGGGATCAAAATTCTTCTCTAATGTGTCACATTCAGGTGTTGAAACGTATAATCTCATCATTACAGACTGCAGCAGGGAAGCATCCTTCTGAGTGTATGTTCTAACTTGTTAGCATTTGAATAGACATTGGAAGAAAAGCTATTTAAAGCTTAGGAGTAGAAATGTAGAGAAAACAATAACAACAACAAAGGCCAGCAGACACTGCTGGCCTTGCGTTTTACTTCTTTTCTATTGTGTGAGAAATGACTTGCATTTTATATATTTGTTCAATCACTGCATACCACTCATAATTACAATGTGCTACTTAACATTAAGTATTTTACATTAATAGCTGTATGATGAAATGATTGTAAAATATCTTCCCCCTTTTTTTCTAGCATAAGCTGGTACTGTTACAATAGAGTTAATATTATTTTAGTTACTACAGGTCAGTGCTGTGTACAGTGAATATCAGTCTAATGGAGTAGGGCATAGGATGGAACAACAGGCCAGTACATGACAGAATCATGCAACTCCCAGGGAGACCATTTGAACCCAAAGCATAACAGAGATCTATTGAAGCTTCTCTGTCTACAGGATATTAACTTTATTTGCATACTAAGGATACATTTGAGTAGTGAGATATAGCATATAGTAAGGCACTGTTACCAGGTTATATTATTTCAGAACTGTGTCAGGATGAAAGAAACTTCAGTAAAGCAGGACTTGCTTGCTGAGGGGATATGTAGGAGTAAGGAAGAACAAGAGTCATAGTTTCTGTCTTTATCATGAGGAATGCTTATGCTATTTTATGGAGAGGGAAAGATTAATGAAAATTTAAGAGAAATAAAAAGTTGATTAATGTATATACTGTTTTTGAGATATAAGAAATGAAAATGATACTATTAAATAGGACTTGGCTGATCCAATATCTCCAATACTTTCCTTCATCCAGTCTTTATCTTAGTCATTACCATCTCCTATGTGTTATTATTATTGCCTCCTACAGCCTATTCTTTTTCATAGAAACAAGGTGATTCCACAGAAACTGAAATCAGTTCTCTGGGCAGTTGTCCTTGCGGTTTCTATGAACTCCTGCTTGCTCTAATAGAAACAGCCCTACTCTATATGTCACTCTTGCTTCCAGCTCCCACCAGCAGATACGCTCTTTCCCCGGTGTCTGCTGCATCATTCTGGAATGTATTTTTCCTAGAGAGATTGGTGGTCTCTGCTGAAGTTCTATTTCTGTCATTCCTGCAACTCCAAGTGCTATTTAAATGCCTGTATGGCTACAGAATAAACGCTTAAAGGGGCCAATGTTGTGCTACTCTTCTCTTTAAGGTCTTAAACATCCAAACAAGATACTGCACTTCTTTATTTTTCAGTAGACTTCACAAATTACAGTGATTCAGTCACCAGCCCAACCTTCTCTACATTCTTAATCCTGAATTCTTTTTCTTCATAACTTATCAGTTCTTTACCCACTACATTTTGGTATTTGATTATGGCATCCTTTCATCAAAAGTACTAACGGGCTTATGTCTACGTTTTCTTTTATCATTTTGTCATTTATCATAACACTTGGTAAAAATTAATTTGAGGAGGAAAGGGTGAATTTCCTTTTACAGATTACAGTTGATCATAAAAGGAAGCCAAAGGAGTTCAAGGAGGAACCTTAAGTCAGCAAATGAAATTGAGACAATAGAGGAAAACTGCTTAAAGGCAGGTCTCAAGGTCTGATTGAGCCTGATTTCTCTTTTCTTTCTTTTTTTTCCCGGAGCTCTTATTTTTTTAAAGTTATTTATTATTATTATTATTATTATTTTACAATTTAGTCATTATATATCCCAATTGTAGCCTCCTCCCTCAACTTCTCCTGGCCCCAACCTCCCTCCTTCTTCCCCCCATCCCTTCTCCTAGTCAACTGAAAGGGAGTTCTCCTCCTCTGCCATCTGCTCATAGCTTATCAAGTTTCATCAGTACTGCCTGGATCCTCTTCCTCTGTGGCCTAGCAAGGCTGCATCACCAGGGGCAAATGATCAAAGAATAGGCAACCATGAAATAGTTCATGAGAGAGTCAGCCCCTGCTCCCTTTACTTGGGATCCCACATGGAGACTGAATTGCCAATCGGCTACATTTGATTTGAGGAGGCAGTCTAGATCCTCTGCATGCATGGTCCCTGGTTGGTGTATCAGCTTCTGCAGGACCACCGGAGCTTGGAATTTTTAGCTTTGTTAGCCTCCTTGTGGGGCTCCTGTCCCCTCCATTCCTTCTATACCCCTTCTTCCATAAGCCTCCCTGTGCTCTGCCCAAAGTTTGGCTGGGAGTCTCAGCATCTGCTTTAGTCCTGTGCTATGTGGAGCCTTTCGGAGGACACTCTGTGGTAGGTTCCCATCCCTCTCTTTCACTGTTTCTGCTGTCTGTCCTGTTTGCCATCTGAATGAGATTTAAGCATCCTCCCCAGCATCCTCCTTTTTGTTTAGCTTCTTTATATCTGTAAATTTTAGAATGAGCCCGATTTCTTATACAACACAGGAACACTTGTCCTGGGTGGCACATGGCCTGTACCTCCTCAAACCAACCATTAATTAAAATATCCTTCACACTTACCTGTAGGCCAATCTAAAGAGGGCATTTCACCAACTGAGTCTCTGTTTTCCCTGCAGATAACCCTATATTCTGCCAACTTGACAAACATAGGCAGCACAGTTTGTTAACTTGGGACAAAAGATAGTCATCTGAGAGGCAGGGACTTCATTGAGAAAAACGCCTATGCCTACATAAGAACAGGCTATAGGTGCACCTTAGGCATGTTGTCTTAGTTAGTGGTTGATGGGGGACGGCCCAGCCCATTGTGGGTGGGTCCACCCTTAAGCTTGTAGTACTGAGTTTTAGAGGAATAACTGAGTAAGCCATGAAGAACAAGCCATCAAGCAACACCCCTCCATAGCCTTTACATGAGCTCCTGCCTCCAGATTTCTGCTCTGTTTGGGTTCCTGTCCTGACTGCTATCAGTGATGAACAGTGATAAGGAAGTGTAAACAAATTATACTCCTTTCTCCCAAACTTGCTTTTGGTCACAGTGTTCTCTCACAGCCACAGCATATATTGAAAGGAGTTGAAACTTATGTTTTATGAATTATGAGGTTAAGAGGTGATATATTGCAGAATAAAAGCCCATATAAAAGGGCCATATTCCATTTGATTCCAATCACACAACATTTTTGAAAAAGGTAAATCTGAAAAGACAGTAAAAAAGATCAATGATTTCCAGGGCCCACAAGAAGGGGAGGAAAATTAGGCAGAAGCAGAAGGCCCTGGAGATGCTCTGCATCTTATATGTGTGTATATGCCTGTCCATTTTCTTAAGCTCATTGTTCCACCCACAAATAAGCCTTAATGTGAGGGAAGGGCTCACAATGAACTCCTTTCCCTTGGAATAACTGCATCCCTATGTGAGGTGAAAGATGTTAATAATGGGAAAAGCTATGTATACGTGTGGGTCAACGGAGAAAGTATGGAGACTCGCATACACCCTTCTGTCAATTTTGCCAAAAATCTATAACTTCTTTTCTATTAAAACGTGTGCACATATAATGAGGATATGGTACTGGAAATATTCATAGCTGCTTGAAACACCTGTGTCATAAAAACTGTCAGAACATGAAAATACTTTGAATAAAATAGGAATAAATAACTATTCAGTCATTTATTTAACAGCTCTGTCATTTGTATTAAATGTAGAGGTGGAAGAGCTATCAAAAACCCTGAATATATAGGGTTGAAATAAAAGAGTATTTATTTTACCAAGAAAATATCAAGATTACAGAAGAGATGAATCAAATGTGGGAGAAACTTCTTAGGTGCCAAGTAAAATGGTGACCAGTTTGGTGTGGTATGTGCTGCTGCTGATGATGAGGAAGTTTTATGCCCATGGGGGAATCAGACAGAATAGATAAGGGGAAAGTAACTAGGAGATAAAGGGGAAATTTTTAAACATGATTCTACATTCTCATGCTGCTTATCAACTATGCCCATACACCCCCCAATGGGCATATTATTATGCATGTACTTAATCTTACAACTGTAATTTTACCCTAAATATATAAAGCAACAGACATAATACTTTTCCTAGACTGTGCTTCATTTTTCTTTTTTTTTTTAAACTATTTCCAGAGAAAAGATGAAGAATAAACATTTACTATATATTCCGGAACTTTCACTGTAATTGTGAAAATATCACAAGTATTAAGTTGAGAAAAACTAAGTTTGGATACTTCAAGTTAACATTAAAGAAGCATCACAGTAATGCATATGAAATGGGTGACCAGCAATAATCACAGTTAAGGTTTTAGAGGAGAAAAAAGTTATCTTGGTGCCCATGAAAAGTAAAGTCTGCGACAATAAAATAATTTTAATTAACATACCTTCCAGAGCCACAAGAATGAATGCGCTGTTTTTAACAAAATCCAAATCATCCAGTTTTACCAGTAAAGACTCCGAAGCCAGATGATAAGGTGAAAGTCTGCTAACTTAGAGGGGCAGAGAAAGTACCCAGTTGTTCTTCCACCTCAGCAGGAGGCCAAAAAAGAAACCCTCCTTCCCTACACTATTTCAAAAACCCCCCATACCAGATATCCCCCACTTCTGCATCCTGTGCAGTACTCTTGATTTCTTACTTACTATGTTACCATTTCTGTTTGTTCCTATGCTTATTCCCTGTCAACTGGCTGATTGCTCTGCCTCTTGACCTATAGTTGACTTTATCGAATCTGTTTAAAATATTCAAACAGAAAGCTCTTAGATTAAAGGTATGTGCTGGGGCTGAACCAGTACACAACTAGAAACAGTGTTTTGTTGTTTTTGTTGTTTTTTCTAGTAAACAACACAGTCTTGGAGTTTGGAGTGTGATCAAATATCCTGCAACATGAATGTCATTGCTTTTTTATGCACGTATTTAAAAGATCTTGATCATACTTACCTCATTGCCCTCTCAGATTTCCACTTGAAGGTTTTCTAAGAGAGTGCATAATATATACATACACAGAAGATGACAAAAGGTCCATGACACTGGAAAAATCGATATGAGAAAATCTTAAAAGATAAAATGTAGGAGATTGTTTAAGGAAAGAAAAACTTTACCTTGAAGAACTTGGGAGAAGTAGACAGAGAATTTGTATGTGATCATGGAATAAAACTGTGGTAAAATTAGTATTTGCTTTAGTATTATACATGCTTTGCTACCGTTACTATTCCCTTTAATGGCGGATGTTTGCACTGTCTTAAACTCGGAGTTTATGATATAAGATGTGGTATGATTTTATTTACACTACTATATGAAAGCTAAATCTACTATAGTAACCAGTGTGATTTAGTGTACTTCATTCCCTTCTACCCGTGCCACATCCCACTTATCCAGCATCATAATTTATATAATCAAGTATTTTAAGATTTGCAATTTATAGACAAAGTAAGGAGAAATATTAGTAATTTTTACATAGGAATATGATTTAACAAACATGGAATATTTTTATGAGATTACTCTTTTTTTAGTGCAGAGAAACTAGAATTAAAACCGGTTAGGGGACTTAAAGAAGATAAACATGGAAACAGACCATTCTCCACTAGCACACAAGTATGGGTCCATCTGTCATGAGTTTACACAAGATTAAAATGTTAGTGTCAGAAAGAATTTATCTGTGGCTCAAGGAACAGCTGTCAATCAAATATTTGCGGCACACACATGAAGAGCTTGGTTCTGACCTCCAGCATCTATATAAAGCTGGGTGTGATCATACCCATACACAACCCCAGGACTGGAGATGGTAGTAGAGACAAACATCTCCCTTGAGTTCATTGGCTAACTACATCAGTGAGCTACAGATTTAGCAAAAGACCTTGTCTCAAAACATAAGATGGAAAGTGACTAAGGATGATACCTGATGTCAACTTGTGGCCTACATGTGTATGTGTACTGTGGGCACATAAACACATGTACAAATGAACATGCCTACACATTTGCCACACACAGATGAAGTTCTATTAATATTTACATAATATTAAAATATTATTTATAAATATTAAAAGTAGGGTAACAGAGGAGACAGACTTTTCATGCAAAATATGATGCATTTTACCAAACACAAAGACCTAGGTACATACTTTTTGGAGATGAAGAATGCAACCCAGCTACCCAGACATCTTTCTTTTTTTAATTTATTTATGATTTTTTATATTAATTACAGTTTATTTACTTTGTATCTCAGCTGTAGCCCTCTCCTTCTTTCCCTCCCAATCCCACCCTCCCTCCCTCATCTCCTTTCTGCCCCTCTCTAAGTCCACTAATAATTAGGGAGGTCCTCCTCCCGTTCCATCTGATTCTAGCTTATCAGGTCTCTCTAGGTCTGGCTACAATGTCCTCTTCTGTGGCCTAGCAAGGCTGTTCCTCCCTCGAGACGGGGGAGGGGGGAGGGAGGTCAAAGAGCCAGCCATTGGATTCATGTCTGAGACAGTCCTAGTTCCCCTAACTAGGGAACCCACTTGGATACTGAGCTGAGATGGGCTATATCTGGGCAGATGTTCTAGGTTGTATCCATTCATGGTCCTTGGTTGGAGAAACAGTCTCAGAAAAGACCCTTGGGTGCAGAACCTAGAACTCATTGGCACAGGAAACAACTTCTTGAACAGAACACCAACAGCACAGTCTCTAGGATCAACAATCAATAAATGGGACTTCATGAAACTGAAAAGCTTCTGTAAAGCAAAAGGTACTGTTATCAGAACAAAACAACAGCCTACAGATTGGGAAAGGATCTTAACAAACCCTACATCTGACAGAGGGCTGATATCCAGAATATATAAAGAACTAAAGAAGTTGAAAAGCAACAATTCAAGCAATCCGATTAAAAAAATGTGATACAGAGCTAAACAGGGAATTCTCATAAGAGGAATACAGAATGGCAGAGAAACACTTAAAGAAATGCCCAATGTCCTGAGCCATCAGAGATATGCAAATCAAAACAACCCTGAGATTTCACCTGACATCCATTGGAATGTATAAAATAAAAAAACTCAAGTGGCGACACATGCTGGAGAGGTTGTGGAGAAAGGGGAATCCTCCTCCATTGCTGGTGGGAATGTAACTTGTACAACCACTTTGGAAATCCACCTGGGGCTTTTTCAGACAACTAGGAATAGTGCTTCCTCAAGATTCAGCTATTCCACTCCTAGGCATGTATCCAAATGATGCTCAAATATACAACAAGGACATTTGCTCAACCCCGTTTGTAGCAGCCTTATTTGTAAGAGCCAGAACCTGGAAACAACCCAGATGTCCTTCAGTTGAGGAATGGATACAGAAATTGTGGTACTTTTACACAACGGAATACTATTCAACAATTAAAAACAAGGAAATCATGAACTTTGTAGGCAAATGGTGGGAGCTGGAAAAGATCATACTGAGTGAGGTATCCCAGAAGCAGAAACACACACGTGGTATATACTCATTTATAAGTGGGTACTAGAACAAACAGATAGGATAAGCTTACTAAAATCTGTACACCCAAAGAAGCTAAACAAGGAAGAAGACCTGAGGTAAGATGATCAAGCCTCACTTAGAAAGACAAATGGGATGGACATTGGAAATAGGAGAAAACAAGTAAAAGGACAGGAGACTACTACAGAGGGCCTCTGATACACTCTACCTAGCACTGTATCAAAGCAGATGCTGAGACTCATAACCAAACCTCGGGCAGAGTGCAGAGAATCATATGAAAATAGGGGAAGTTAGTATGACCTGGAGAGGATAGGAGTTCCAGAAGGCAGAGACATCTTTCTGATGACGCCTTCAATCACTAACTTTCTCCAAAGGGAAACCGCAATGTAGTTATCAGTCATCAGTGATTATTTAAATAAAATCACATATCACTTGCTATTTTTAGTGACTGGCTTCTTTTACTGTATAACATATATGAGATTTTTCTGCATAGCTCTGTGTTACAGGATGTTCCTTGCTACATACTATTCCATGGGAAGAACAATAGCATAATCCATTTCATCATAACTAAGTGATTCTTTCCAATGCTGTCTATTATAAGAAAACTCTACTAAAGACTTTTGTTTTGGAATTAAAGATATTTTATCTGATATATAAAATATAAAAATTGTATACAGTTATGAAGTGGCATATGATGTTTCCGTATACATGTGTATCAAATTTATTCAGATTAGACATGGATATCCTGTTCAAAAAATCATTTTATTTTCTTGTTATTTTCAAATGAAAATATTCAAAATCTTTCCAATAGATGGTACATTATGATTATTATACTGTACACCAGAACTTCTTTTATTTTTATCTAAGTGTAATTAAGGCTGATGTGGTGGCACAAACCTTTAATCCTAGCACTTGATGAATCTCTGTGATTTTGAGGTCAGCCTGGGCTACATAGAGAGTTTCAGTCCTGCCAAAGCTATGCAGTGAAACCCTGTCTCAAATCAAAGGAATGAATGAATAAATGAATGAAAGAAACTACCCATTGGTAAGCTTCTCCTCATTCTTGCCTCCTCATAATTCTCCCTAGCTTTGAGTAAACACAGTTATCTTCAATTTGATAAACTTACAGAAGAGCCTACAAAAAATATACTTGTCTTTCTGTGTTCTGTCTTATTTCAATTAACATAATAGTCTTCAGTTCCATCCATGTCTATGTTTTTGAAAACAAAGACTTTTCAGTATTTTCTATAGCTGAATAGTATTCCACTTGTATATATGTGCTATTTCATTTTGTTTTGTTTTAATCTGCTCCTCAGGCAAATATTTAGCTGACTCACTTTTTTTTAATTTGTTTTTTATTTTATTTTATTTTTTATCAATCACAGGTTAGGTATTTCGCATCCCATGCGCAGCCCCCCCCC